>VXBC01024469.1:717481-878628 GCA_013399945.1 Ploceus nigricollis
ACTTTTAGCCTATGTATATATATGTGTATATATATATATATATATATATATATATATATATACACACACATCCCATAGAGGTATTGTTATCAACTGTGATATTCATATTTAGGAATTCATATTAATTTCAGATTTATTCTTTCAATGTCAAAGATTTGTTTTTGCCATCTAGACACATACCTTTACAACTTGATTATCCTTATGAGTCCTTCAAAACACAAGATATTCTATGATTTTGGCAGCTAAAACAAGTAAACCTGTAGGACTACACCTCCTCAAAGGAGGGTGCCTGAACACCAAGAGTCAGAGCATTTCAGGAAATTAGCATGGAAATAGAAAGGAAATCTAGTGTAATGAAGCATGAAAAAGGTGCCAATTATGGTGTAAACCAGGAAGAAATGTAGGAAGCAGTAAACAGAAAACACAAAAATGTTGTGAACTGTGAAGGGAGAAAGTTAGACAGATCTCCTTGGTTGGAGAATAAAATGGGTAAACTGTTATTCTTCAGAATACGGTGGATAAAAGAAAGGGTATATCCTTTCATGAATGGAATTTTAAAATTGAAGTAATACTCATATCTGGGACATGAAAGACAAGGACTGGCAGATAGAATAAACAGAAANATTTACCGCATAGGATGAAAACAAAATATAGCACAAGTCATACTTTTATGTTGCAAGGCACGAATTCATTAAATTAACACATGTTAAACAATATGAAATATCTACTTTCTGCACAAACTTACTTTTAGCCTACGTATATATATGTGTGTATATATATATATATATATATATACACACACATCCCATAGAGGTATTGNAAAATGGGTAAACTGTTATTCTTTAGAATACGGTGGATAAAAGAAAGGGTATATCCTTTCATGAATGGAATTTTAAAATTGAAGTAATACTCATATCTGGGACATGAAAGACAAGGACTGGCAGATAGAATAAACAGAAAAATCAGGTCAGGAAAAGATGTGAGCTATTATTTCCACAATTCCAATTTATAAGCCATGGCTTGGGAGGACTTTCATAGCTGCTGTTTCTGAAGGGGGCAAAGGTCCACTTGAGGGGTGTTTTTTTGTAACGTTCTTAATCAACCCACCAGACACCTAAATATTTAAAAGCTAAGTACACAAGAGATAAACATCATAACATTTGCATTGCATAATCTAAAGAAATAAGGACCAAAAGCAAGTGGATGAAATGATTATAGAATATATCAGATAGCTGAGTCACAGATGAAGCTTTCCAGTTTCAGGAGACCAAAGGTGGAGTCAACTATATAAAGTTCTGAATCAGCTTTGTTTATATTGAGATCTAAATGCCAGCCTCAGATCTTCAAACAGGAAGGTAAAGAGAGAAAAACATACAACCTAACTCCAGAATCCAACCACAGCCCAAAGATGCCAAGAGATTGTTATTTAGAAAGATATTCTTCTTACAAAGCTTCAAAGATTTAAAGATCAGGCATCTAGTCTAAACCACAGTATTACAGACAAGGGAGACTGGCAATACCTAACCCACATGAGTGGGTGCACCTCCTGTCTGTGCCCCAACCCTTTATCAGGATAAGGCCTGTATCTGTACTGTGCTCTGTTTCCACAGAAAGCACACCCAAGAGGGGGAAGAAAAGGAAGAGACAGCACGCTCTGACTGGATCACCTATCACCTATCACAAATAAGAGTTAAGGAGCCCAGCCTACTTCAGAACAACATTGATCTCTCTTTAGATGCTTCTACCACTGACTCAAAATGACAATGTAGACCATCTTTAGGTGGATCACCCCACCTATGCAGGTTTCTTCTACAACAAAAGAGGAAGCCTGTGTGACTAACTTTCATTAAATTTCTAACATTAAGGCATGTAAAAATTGATAGACTTTAGTTTTATTAGTGTTTGTAAGGAGATTAAATTAGTACTTGTAGTTCAGTTAGGTGTTTGAGCTATAGATGTCTATATTACATGGATGGGATACATCCCCCAAAAAACCCTACAGACAGAAATAAATTCCTGACTCAGCTATATGTATTTGAACTAGCAGTGTTCCTCACCTCCTTCTAAATTTTGTATATAATACTATGCAACCAACGCAGAGTATCCACTGTGGACACAAGGTTTCTGTCAAAATAAAACAAGAGAAGCTGTACCTAACACAGGCAATGCCAGATGTTTACCACTGTGCCTAGATTTACAGATTTACCCCGTGGAGATCAGAGTTTATGCCATCCTCATTCTCAAAAGATGACACTTAATGCAGGCTACACAGTGTTCCTTTATAAATTACAGATTATTGAATGCTGATATTTTCTGATAAAGACACATGGAAAAATAAATCTAGACTTGAAGTTTAGCCTAATACCAATTAGAAATTAATCAAAACATAAACAACCCTGAATTTGGAAAAAAACCCCAGGGTTTTGGTTTTAGTAGCCGTTTGCAATTGGTGAATTCTTTTCGCCAAGAGCCTATGACTGTAAGTCTTTATGTACTTCTTTACTGCAACATTAACAACTTTCACTGTAAGTGATCATAAATAATCAGTCATATTCTGTCCTGAATTCCTATGTTAAAGACTATTGTGCATTGTCCTGACTAGGTGGGTGAGACACTATTTAAAATCCCAGGACTTCTGGAAGAACTGGCTGATAAAGTTTTGCTTTGTCTTTCTTTCAAAAAGCCATATACCAAAATTAGGCTGCAGTACTCTGTTTTCCACAGAAGTTAAAGCAAACAAAATGCTTCACCTTCTCAGCAGAATCTCTCTGCTGGTCTAACTTGCCTTGTATTTAACAACATGCAAATATTTAAAAGATTTGAAAACTTCAAAGGCAGTGCAAAATGGATTGCTATAATATCCTCTATATCATTTTTTCAGGCACATTTACAAAAGAGATATTAAAGAATCCTAAAACATCTTCAAGGAAATAGAAAAATACAAACCTAACACTCTAACACATACCTATCTTGTACTAACAGAGGGATCAAAAGAACAGTCTGAAACCGATCAAGAGATCAGTCTGAAACTGAGCAGTGTTTTACATGTCTTCTTATTGCAATGTTCAACCTCGTGTGTAGTAGTAATGGCTCTTCTATTATTCACTTCAAGTCATTACTAACAATTCCTCTGTAAAGCAAAGGCATTGGAATAACTGTCATGGAATGCTGAAAGAATTTCCAGTGTTGGGTTCAAGTCCTGCCACTGATTTTGTAAACCTAAATTAGTTTTTCATGGACAAGTAAATATAACGATACATACAGACTACATCTAATTGTGCCTGCTCCTAGTCTACCATTAACTGTTAGAAAAAAAAGGTACTTCAATAAATTAAATTGTCATTATTTATGGTCCCATGAAAGTATGTTTAGAAAAAATAATGGATCTGCCAAATAATTTTGAGCAGTCAGGAATCTTAATCTTATTTCAAAAAGCAGTACTTCAAGGAGCTTTATTTTGCCATCGTTCAAAAGTACTACATTCCTACCTCCATCATATATCCAGACACTCCTTGTTTGCCCCAAAGTGTGTTTATGAAGCTAGTTTGGGTGTCAGGAAATAGCAGTGTATTACACAGTAGTAATCTGTAATCTGTGATCCATGAAGTTGTGTGATGCAGGATTAAAGACATCAAAATGAATGAGGAAGGTAAACAGCCTTATCACTCAAAGATCCACAGTGCAACTAAATTACTCACCCAGTGAGACTGTTTATCCATAAAACAGGAGACAAGCAGCACACCCTCTGGCCAATATTTGAACTCATTTCACACTCAGCCAACATTTCTCTATTCACACCCTCTGTTAACCTACTGTATCAATGAAGGGAAGACATTTGAAGTAAATTCAAATTGAAATAAAGTAATGAGATCACAGTTTTAAGTAGCTGACAGACACTTTCGGAGAGACCAAAATTTCTTAGGGAAGATCAAAATCCCTATGTATTGTAACTATATCAAAATTAAATAGCTTTCTTATTTTTCCCTCTAAAACACAGAAAATCCCTGTAATTACAATTTCTTATGACCTAGTATCTTGAAATTAAATCCAGTGCTAAAACAGTGATGGTGTCTTGGTCTGTGACAATTAACATTTGTGGGCAAGATAAGAAGTTTTTACTTTCAATGAATTGGCTCTAATTAATACCACAGAAATATTTGGATCAGTCTCAGAAAAGAAGTATCTAGCTAGTTCTTTCCTCTTGGCTCTGGGCCTTTGTGTTTTTACTCCAGTTCTACTTATTATAAAATAGCTGATTATTTTTCTTCAGTTCTTATATTGGTGACAATTTCCCTATCAAAAGCCATCTTCTGCCATGATTTCTATGAATTTTCAGCCTTGCAATTTACTATCATACAAAAAAAATTAGATAAAAATTTTCACCATTTGTAGGCAGATCTGTACCGTTAAAAAAAGATCAAAAAAGGAGAAAAAATGTTATTATTCCAGACAAATATTGCTTGTCTGTTACTCTCACTCTGAAAGACTCACAACAGCTTATTTGTACTGCCTTTAGCAGTTGTGCTCATGCTCAAGTCTAAGTCTGCAAAGCCAGCTGTATCCACATTGCCAGGGGAGACAGAGCTTGAAAAGGAATTATCCTTCCTCCCCTCACCCCTGCCCTCTTTTTTGTGACTGAGGTTCCTTGCTAGGAATGCCAATACACTTCAGACTACACCCACCACATAGGCAAAATGAAGAATAAAGTTATGATGTAGCATGACTCTATAGGTTGTTGCTGAAAACAATCACGTAGATCAAACATGTCTGAAGAAAAGATGGGGAGTTATGAGAACAAAGTTGGAATGCATAGCTGCTTGCTATTCTACTACAGTATTACCCATATTTTTGAGGTAAGTTTAGTGCACCCACTCAGGGAATTTGAAATACAAGCCTCCCAAAGATGTCACTGTTAGAAGAATACAAGATTTTGAACACTTGCATGCTGAGCTGCACACTTTGTTCCCTGTTATTATGGTATGCCTAATGAATCAATACAGATGTTTCAGTTGCAGCTGCTTCCCTTCTCTAATCTCTTTTGCCAAGATTAAATGCTTTAAAAAAAACCATTCCCGCCCCTGTTGGATTTAAAGGTAACAAATCCATTTTGTTTACTTTACTGTGAAAGCTTTGAGGTCCAGAGGTCATAACTGGACAGTACTATGAGGATTCTGCAATACCAGCTGCCTTTCATTTCCTTAGGTATTTCAGAAGGACAAAGAATGGATGGAAATAATGGATATTCATGAACAAGTTACAAAATTCTTTACTTCAATTGTATAAAAAGAGATATATATTTTTATATATAACAGAACCATAGAATTTCTTGCATTAAATGTCTAAAAGTTGTCAATACTGTACCTGGCATTTAGTAGATCTAAGTCAATGTAGATTAATTGAAGTCAGTGGTCATGCTTTGATTTCCACTGAAGCCCTGCTTCAAATTACAATAGCATGTGTGAGGAGTTAGATCTATAATGGGATAAGTGGGCTATCACAAAAATTGCTTAGGTAGCTGTAAATTCTGTTTCTGAAAGATCATTTGGCATACTAGTAAGAAGAAGAGCTTTAGGCCAATTCCATCATAGTAATTTATATTATCAAAGTCTCTGAGTCAGCATGTGCAAACAGTAATTAGGTTAGATCCTTTGCCCAAGACTAACAATAAAAAAAAGAGCTAATGATAGAGAAGAATTTCTTAACCATAATAAATAAATAGGTAACAGAGTGGCAGAGTAATTTAAGCATCTCCAAAAAGCTCCCAAATTATTGTTAGGATTCTCGAGGCAGCCTTGCAGTCCCCAGTTAATCCAGCAGAAAATCAGTATTCATGCTGAAGCAGAGACCCAAAGACTCCTCCCAGGATGATATCAGAGGGCTGACTCTCTCAATTAGACTGCAACAGACCTTTGAATTCCACCTGCTCAGCAACTCATCCTTTGTGATTTTTTTTCCATTCACTAAGGATGTTCATCCTAGAGCTTTTGAGTAGGTATCAATACAGATTGAAGCCTTTAGATCTTGATCATAATTTTGCATGTAAGTTGCTCCATTGCATACGATGGAACTTTCAACCTATTTGAAATGTTTTGTTTTTTTTAACTTTTTGCATATCCTGGATCACAATTTAACCAATAAAAATCATTAAAAAATCAACAGTACAGAGCCAGTTTAGGCAAACTAAAGATCTGGTGGGTAACACTTTGGGAGCTAGGCAAAAATTGTGAATCATGAGAATTCTGGTCTTCCTCGAACATTTATACTACTGTATGAGCTCTTATTTGCAGTTCAGACTTGTCCTGTAATTTTCAAGTAGGAAGTGGCAATGGACATTTTCTTGTCAGGAAATAACTATCATTATCAAAACCAAATGTTGCTAAACACAGGTGTCTTTGTGTTTTATCCTTTGTGAATGCTGGGAGCTTAGAAGAACAAAACTGAAAAGTTACATAGATTTATGCTGTACTAAGCTACACTACAGTGCAAAATAAGACAAAGAAATGCACTACTTAAAACAACCTCATGATGACAACATTTGGCATTCACTTCATACAGGTGCAAAGGCTTTCCAAGATACAGTACAATAAAAAGTCAGAATTCACGGAATTTAATAGCTAAATGACATACTAGGATACTACATGAGCTTCTGTCAACTTTATAAGCTCTAAGGTTTTCTTAATAGAGTCCTTTTCCATAGCATCAACACTCAGATTGCAAATAACACAGGCCTTCCTAATTATATTAGTTTAATGAGATCAGTAATAAGAGTTGATATAGATGATAGCAGAGGTACCTCTAGAGTGCAACAGAAATTACACATTCAGACCTTGAGCAAAACCAGAAAAAAAAAAGGCAATTCAAAAGTTTAAAAGAGTAAACAATATTTCAAGCATTATCTGATCAGATAAGAAACAGGTATGAAAATTCAAATTACTTCAGGGCTAGATTTAAGAAAACAGAAACTATTTTGTGTTGCTCCAGCAAAGTAAAGGGGGGCAAAGAGGGGAAGAAAAAAAGATCTCAATGCAAACTTTTTTCTTAGCCATCTCCTCTTTCTGGTCAAATAACAAATTTTGTCAACTTTGTAATAAGCTCCTTTCACAATGGAAATTAAGAGAGAAAAATAATTTTTTAAAAATCTCACTGTCAGGGCCCTTTTTCTCCATGCTTGTACTTGTATTAGGGAGACCTAGTAGTTAACCTTCAGAAGTTGCTATGAGCTTGTTACTTGCTAAGCAAGAGAGATGCATTGTGAAAGATCTCTTTGATCTTACTGCCAGGAGTTCAGAATCATTCTGTTGAGCAAAATGTATGTATGAGGAAAAAAACAGCCATTATTTTCAACAGATGACTCTAAGCTGAAGTGAATATCCTGGAAAACAGGCAAATTACAAAACATGGCTGGGGAGTGAGGAATGGGAAGAAACTCCTAAACATAGACTGAAATAAAATACTCCTAGATGTTATGTTTTTCAAACCAGCAGGACTTTGCACTTGCCCACATACAAGAGCCACCAATATATTTGTTCTGAATAAGTTTAGCTGTTGAAAGATAAGAATAACTTTTTTCTCTCTCTCTCTAAAAAGGTAGAAATTAATCTTGTTTCAGGAGACAGCACTAATTCTTTTTTTTCCTTTCTCTATTGCATGATTTGCAACTGTACAAGGAAAATGTTTCTGTGAAAAAATAAAGCATGATGAATGGGGTAAGAAACATATATTATTTGACAGTGCATTTCTAGCAGACATTTGGTACTTCACCAAATATATGTTTTTAAATAATAAAATACTCTATCAGTTAGAAGTACTTGAAAGTCTTCATTAACTTGTTTTTATTTCAATCAGACTGGACCTTATTGTTTTTCAGCTTGATAATGCAAAGCATATATTTGTTCTAATGCTTGCCAACGTATTTAGAAATAAGATTACATTTCATATGTTTTACGTACATGTAAGGCCAAGGAAATTCCCACAAAACAGTACCAGTGTTGCTGGTTTTGATGTGCTAAAGGAAGCTTATTGCTAAAATTCTGGCAGTAAACTGCAGTGAGAAATCTGATTTTCCTCCTCTCTACAGAAGTCAACCTTCTGGCTGTTGCTGAAACAGCTCTGACTTCATTGACTCATCCCTGAGCAGGTAGGAAACATAATCTTACCATTCCTGAAGTAATGTTTTTCTTTCTGAAACTGCATAAGCATCTCATATCTCTGAAGTATTTTAAAAGATTGTCAGAGATTCTACAGAGTTTTTCATACAATACCCTCTGAAGCATTATTTTGTCTTTGCATTTTTTTCAGGATACTTTTCAAAAGGCTTATACATTTCTGGCAAACATCAGCTTTACATTTTTGAGTCCCCGAAGGTGAAGACCTTTCTCTTGGATACAGTTATGAGTAAGGTTTGTATATGCAGAAACCTTCTCTCTCAATTTCATTTTCTCAGGCTAAAAGTATGATTTAGTACAGTCTTAAATTAATTCCCCAGAAAAAGAAATATCTGCATTCTGATAAAGCAAAAGCCAACTCTTCAGCCTTTTCTCTTACCTTGCACTCTACTAAGACAAGAGTTTAAGTAGCTTATAAACCATTCCTTATTGTTTGATTTTCTTTTTCTCTTCTTAAAGAAATGCAAATGTAGTATTTCATTTTAAAATGCAAACAACTCACATAAGTTGACCTGTCCAAACCGTATGTATGCAGTTCAAACCAGGAACTGAGCCTTCCTCTAAACACAGGAGTAAGAAAAATACGATCTTTGTGGTTTGTACAAGTGTCTCTAGCTCCCCAGGTGATCCCATACAGAGTCATGAATCTTTTCTCTGCCTAAATATCATGAAGAAAGTTAACACAACTGTGAAAGCTCTTCCATGCAAATCTCAGACACAAATTAGATCACTTCTCACACTGTCATGTTTACCAGCTTTCCCTTAAGGCTTTTTCTGACATTTTTCTTTACAGGTTTCTTCTTGTTTCTTATGAGTCCTCCCTTGCTTTCAGCAACAGCTTCCTTTTAAGTGTCTATCAAGATTGCCTCTCTGCATATAATGCAATTGCTATGGTTCCTGACCTATCTGAACACTTACAAATTTATATGAATGGGCTCTCACCATCAGGATATGAACAACCCCTCACCAGTCTCAGTATTCACCCTCACTTGCATAATTGTAATACACAAGCTCAGGAAAATTACACAGGATCCACTCTAAGGAAGGGTATTTCAATCTATTGTGTCAGGCATCTGAAAGGTAATTTGGTCATGGTTACACCTTGCATGGCTCCTTTCCCTAGGCTTGTCTTTAGTTTTTCTGAGTTTTCCCGTTTCAAAATCAAGGAAGAATACTGAAAAAAATATATTTTCAAATCAACAGGACTATTACATGTTGCAAATAATTTTTGCTCCTTTTATACGGGAGGATCCCATGGTTTTATTCAATTTGCTAGTAGGAAGTATGCTGAAAATCACCACAAAGCAATCCTCATTTCCAATCCAATTTTATATTCTGAACTCTGGGTCTCATCAGATTTTGTTACTGAAATGTATGCAGTTTTTTCTGGAGATCAATGTGAAATATGAAGATAGTCTCTAGGAATGACAAGGAAAGGTTAATAAGAGACAAGCCAGCAAAGCTCAACAAGAAAAATCATTACTTCTCTATGATCAGTTTAAAAATGGGTTTTGTTTCTAATAGTCACACTTAGTTAATTTCCTTCAATTAGTAATTTAGAAGCTTCAGTTGGAAATTTTAAAAAATCATATTACAAAGCAATTTAATAGTCATTATTGCCACTTAGGTCTTTCATGTATGCAGTTATGCAAACTCACCAAGCACAGTTCTGACTATATTTCCTTTGATTGACTGAAGTCACTGTTAGAGGAACTAATTCATATGTTGGTATCTGTTGGTCCTGTTATTTGTATTTTTAACCTCAAAAGTGCACAAGGTAACTTGTACAACATTTCACTGTTCCTGATTCCACATGGCTTGCTGACAGCACTAAATTGGAAGGAGCTGTTGACTTCCTGGAAGGCAGGAAGGTCCTGCCGGGAGATCTTGACAAATTAGAAAGATGGGTAATTGCCAACTGTATGAAGTTTAGCAAGGCAGAATTTTGGATTCTGCACCTGGGACAGGGCAACCCTGGATGTACAGAGAGACTGGGGAATGAGATACTGGAAAGCAGTTACATGGAAAAAGACCTGGGGTCCTGGTTGACAGAAAGTCAAGTCAGCAGTGCCCTGGCAGCCAGGAGGGCCAAGCATGTCCTTGGGGGCATCAGGCACAGCATCGCCAGCCAGGCAAGGGAGGGGATTGTCCCGCTCTGCTCTGAGCTGGGGCAGTTTTGGGTACCACAATATAAGAAAATCATTAAACTATTACAGAGTGTCCAAAGGAAGACAATAAGGACGGTGAAGGGCCTTGAGGGGAAACCATATGGGGAACGGCTGAGGCCACTTGGTCTGTTCAGCCTAGAGAAGAGGAGAATGAGGGGGAGACCTCACTGCCTTTACAACTTCTTCATGAGTAGAAGCAGACAGGCAGACACTGATCTCTTCACTCTCATGACCAGTGACAGGATTCAAAGAAATGTCATGAAGCTGAGTCAGGAGAGGTTTAGGTTGGCTATTAGGAAAAAAGTTTTCACTCAGAGGCTGGCTGGGCACAGGCTCCCCAGAGAAGTGGTCACAGCACCAAGCCTGTCTGAGTTCAAGAAGCTTTTGAACAACACTCTCGGGCACATGGTGTTACTCTTGGGGTGTCCTGTGCTAGGCCAGGAGTTGGACTTAATGATCCTGGTGGGTCCCTTCCAACTCAACACATTCTATGCCAAGTTTCTACGATTCAACTTTTTTCTCAATCCTTGGCAAAGGGTGCAAATTGAGGACTGAGAATGAGCAAGGAATCAAGAATACAGACTAGGATATTTGCCAGTACTGTCCTCATTTACAAAAGACAGGATTTTTGAAGAAAGTTTTCTACTTTAAATTTTCCTTCCCAGTTTTAAAGGGAAGAAGTCATCTTTTCTTTTTGAGGTTTCCAACTCTTTCTGTATTCTGTGATATGTGTGACGATTTCTAGAGATACCTAACTTAGTCTCCAAAGTCTGCTTTGTGTGATAAATGAAAATTAGATTAAGAAGCTGAAGTTCAATATTGCAGTTGCTGACGCATTTTTGTGAACACTTTTTCTCACCATTTGCACTTAAACTTTCAGTTTCTTTCAGTTATTTTAGTTATTTTCAGTGTTAACCCTAAAATGTTTTTATCTTTTATCCTTAAAAGTATTTTTACATATTTACACATATTTACACTTTTTCTTTCCTAAATAAGGAAACACTGACATTTTGTGGGTTTTCCTCTCTTATTAAAACAAATTCTTAAGCTATGTAACATTTCAAAAATGGTATTTCTACTTATTGAAAATTTGGTAGTTACTCTAGTTTTACACTGGAACAAAGAAATGTTTGCCATTCCCATTTCTCCATAAATAACAAAGTACTGCACAGACATCCAACAACTTAAATCCGATATCCTAACAAGAGCCAATGTTCAGAATGATTCAAACCCAACTACTAATTGTGTCAAAACTCTACAGTATGAATCAGAGAAATAAGAAAAGTCTCAGTACATGATCACTGAATTATTACTAGAAGTGGTGATACATATGTACATATTGCTTTGGAAAGTAGCTAGATAAAATCTATGTCACAGAGAGTACAGAATCTAAAGTAGGGAGAGAGTATAATGAGAAAAGCATATAGCCTTTGAATAGCACATTTGCAAATAAATTAATTGAAAATAACAGATATTTCCTATAAACATTTTGTGCTTTTTTTCTGCTAACTGCTCTAAAATGACACATCTTGCCATGATGCAGCAAGATTGCTGCATTTGCAAAGATATTAATGCCAAGAAATATATTGTAGGTGTTTATTTCTACTTTTAGCTTACATTTGGGAACTGAAAACAAAAAGGTTGGGCTAGATCTCTATTTCTCTGGAATCCATAAATCTCAAGCTTTTCTGTGTCTATAAGTAGTTTGAAAATCAAGATTCCTGAAACACCAGGCTGATAACTCCCTGTCCTCTTGTGTTTTGCTTTTAAGCCGTACAACTAAAATATTGTGTTTCTACTTCAAAGAGAAAACGCTTGCATGGGTAGCCAAGGTAAGAACCCTCTGGATATTCCTTACTGATTTTGTACCTTCTGTAATTGTTCTAATCCAGTATTTACTGACAATAATGGTGGTTATTAATGGTGGTTTATAATGGCAATAGGCACTACCCACAGTATGACAGCTGGTGAATAAATCTCAGTTACCACATACAACTCAGGCCAAGGATTTTGTGTTCGTTGCACAAAGTAAATAATGTTTATTGCTGACAAACTACAACCTCAAGTATGCTGTGTTATCACATATTTCATTATAACTTGCAATATTAGACTATGCTCAACACTCCCATCTGATCACTGGAGGAAAGGGGAGTTTGTGTTTGAATTAAGACGGTTGTTGGGGAGGAATTTGGAACAAGAACTTCAGTTTATATGCACTAAGATAGTGCATAATCCAACACTTTTCCTCCATGGAGGACAGGTGTCTTATCCTACTTCCACAAAGACTGAACAGTCAGAGACAGCAGTGCCCATTGGGACTCTGCCATGGTGGAATTCTTTGGTATCCAGCTATCAGAAGGAGAGAGGTGAAAGTAAAACTATTGGAATAGAAGGAGACGCTTAAGCATAACAGCCACAGGTAACAATTCACACATGCAGAACACCCAAAGAAGGAGTGGTCCTCAGGAAATGTAGTGAGCAATACAAGGGAATGGGCCTACCTTTTTGATGTTTGGTTTGGGACTTCTTTCTACATAAGAGGAGTAGTCCACTTTCCATATTAACAAGTAAACCTCAAGTCTATTTTATTTTATTTATTTTATGTTCTTCATCATCACGCTGCTACCTTTAGCAGCCCCAACCATGATCTCATGCTAGTACAGATATTTGTGCACAACAGGCAGCAGTGTTAGCAGGGAAAACAAGCAGGAGTCTAAGTGGTCTATTTTTGTTTCTGAAATCTTTTCTTTTCTGGAACAGCTACAAATTCTATTAAAATTATTTGGCTGTCTTTCACTCCCTATAATAATTTGGCTGGCTAACAGGTGACTTTGTGGTAGTTGCTACTTGTCTTCCAGACCATACTAGTAACGGTAATTAACACAGCAGGAAATACAAATATTTCTACAAAGCAAATAATCATTGCAAGGCAACTGCACTCTTTGACCAGAGTGAATAATGACTCCCAATACCTGTACAAGTTTTTATTCTTCAGCACTGAAAAACAGAATATGAGAAATACCTTTTAAAGCCTATTAATTTCTGTTTAGCATCTGTTAGAGAACTGGATAATAAGAAACAGCTAAGGAGAACTAAGGAGAGGTCAATATTTTCTTCCATGGATATTCTGTATTCATAGGGATGAGTTCTGATTGATTGATTTGTTGGGAAAATGAGATAAAAACAACTTCAATTGGGAAAAAAAAAATAAAGGGCCTAATGAGGGCTGAAGTCTATATGAAAGAACAACGTGAGACTAATGCCAAATCAAAAACCAGTTCCCTAACAACTCCTCTGACTTTGTAGTCATAAAGTTTTGTGATAAAATTTTGTGTGCATGGAGAAGTACAGTGGAAAGAAAATGGCTTCTTCCCTGAAGCTGACTCCCCACTGTAAAATAACCGCATCAAAACATGATAATTGTGGCAGAATATAAGGGAAACTATTTGGCTGAAATAGTATGGGAGTATCATTTGTCCTTCTCCAGTTTACAAACTAAACAGCTTTATTCTTATTTCTTCATGCTCATAAGAGTGTTGCAGAGCTGATCACAAGAATCCACACAGCAGTATCAGGACAGTGCAAGAACATGCAGTAACAGCAAGACAATCTGGCACCTGATGCCTTCAGAATACAGTCCATCCAAAAAAATATATATTTTTCATAATCATTAAAGCACATACAGAATGCTTCTTTCCTACTCCACGTCAAATTCCGTATGCTTCTCAGCCACAGATACTCATCTCAACAAATGTTAAACAGAGAACCTAAACCTGAAGGAGGCATTCTCCTACTCCCACAGGCAGAAGAACAAAGGTTTAAAATTGTATGAGAGATGAATTAGTCTAATTAAAAATAAATTCTGCTCAGTGTCATGCTCCATGCTAAAAGCCAGTTACACGTTCACAGTGGGAAATATTTCGATGCATATATTCTAACCAGTTGGTGCTGTGCATCCTTTGTCTGTACTACAGGTCTCTGTACCCTCACTAGTGGTTCTAGGGTGTAGAAGGGGCAAGGAATGAGCAACAAAGATCCTCTAGGGTAAGACCTTGGGGTCTTAAAAATCTAATCAAGGAAAGTAAATTTCACCCATGCAACTAGATGGAAGATTTTTTCCAAGGTGCATACAGCTCACTGAAATCCAAAGACAGGTCTGGAGTTTTACTTGTTGTCACTGTTTTTTAAAGGAACACTGAATTAAGTGTATTTAAAGTCAGATTATGCAAGCTCTGCAGTAGGCTGCCCTGAAAAGTACAGCAGTTATTCTTGTCCAGTATAGACAGAGCCAGTGTATAGAGGGGCGTAAAAGTCATGAACAGAATGAGAGCTTAATGTATAGCTGTGCATGTAGGCTCAAGTGCTCTTGGCAGCAAAGAATCAAGATGTAACACTTGGGCTTAGCACCATAGTACTTCTTCTTGTCTTTTGTCTCCTGGTGGTGGTGAAGTGGCAGAATAAGTTACAATGCAAAGTGCTGCCTTCCACCCATACCCTCTCTCCACCATGAGTTTTCAGTGGTGTGCTCTCTAGCATCACATATATTTTCCCAACATATGACAGAAATTTCAGAGAATGCAAGCCACTCATAATGGTTCATCCCTTATCATCGAGCCCATCGTAGTATTTCATTCGCATCTCCCTTGCTCATAACTGCTAGAAAACACAGCAAGTTCTGAAGAACACCTAAATTAGACCATCACCTGAAATCACTGCCATAATACAGAGTAGAAAGTTTGCTTTAAAGAGTATCTCTTTATGTGATTCACTTTTCCCCAAAGCTTTGTACTTAGGTAAATGCTCTTTTCTTCATGTAAGCTAGTACATCTCAGTGAAACATCCCAGTCTGCAGCTCACTCTCTGTAACTCACCTCTCTAATGAAAAATGTTGCCATTAATGACCCAGTAAGCATTGCAATCACTCACCATTGACACAAAACCACCTCTGTCAGGCCACGTTGGCCTACAGGGTACAAAAAAGGCACTTCCTCATGCCACAGTATGAAACATTAAGAAAAATTAAGGAAATATTTCAAGATTCAAATCCTTTGTTGATCATTCTGATAGCAAAATGCATCATTATATATAGACAAGAGACAGCTCTTTTTGCTCACTGATGCCCTACTTGGCTGATGAACACCCGTAAGACTTTATGAAGGATACAAGTCACTGTACATTCTAAAATGTGAACTTCCTATCCTGCCTGGGGAGTGTGGTATCATTAATCTCAACAATTCATTCAACTCACCTGAGGATACATCTGGTCATGACTTCTAGGTAAACCCTGGGTGGCTAATTCCCACATTTGGCAGTGCAATTTATTTACATATAGATGATGAAAAATTAGCTCAAAAATTCCATAGAAGGCAATAAATCATATAAACAGACAGAGCAATCTGCCACAAATAAAAACACCCCAATAAAAATCAGTGCAATACATTTTAAACGGAAATTACCTGAAAAGCACAGGGTCCAATCACGTAAGCTAAACTCTGTTCTCACATACCAGAATTTATACCTTTATTTTGAGTGCCAGTCAGCAGAGATGGAGAAGATGACAAATATTTGTTCTGGTCTCAGAATTAAGGCCCAGGTTTAGAAACTTGAAGGTCTGAAAGTTCTGTTTCTGTCTGGCTTTAGACAAACATTTTGGATGGTTCACACACTGGCTACATTGCAACTGTCTCTGCAGTTTGGTGGGAAAAATGTAGGGGTTTCAGTTTCCCATTGATTTTACAGGAGACTTTTGAAGGCCAGATAATTCATCTGAGTGGGATGCTAAGTGCTAAAGCTACTAGGTATCCTATCTCACTTCATCATGCTTTGGTTTCTTCATATTTCAGAGGAAGATATCTTGATATTTGGGAATAACCTGGGATATTTTCCCCTTATACAAGAGCTGAAGGAAGTTAAAATAACTGTTATTCCTAAAATATTCCCCTAAATACTGCTAATTAAAACCAGATTTCTGAATGTATAGAGAAGGACTAACAGAAAAAAGAAGAGAGCATTGCTGCATTTGTCATTAAACATTAAAAACTTCCTCAGTCATAAAACAAGAGAGGGACATATACAGTCTTTATTTACCATCCTGGGAGACCATCAGCCACAGCATTCTCCCAGGCCTGTATTCAGTAATGACCAATTTTTCATAGAGCTTCCATCTAGAAGAAGATTAGATTATGTCCCAGGATAGAAGGAACCTCAAAACATAATTCAGCCCAACCTTTCCTGAGAAATGGAGTTTAAATGAGAATCTAGCATTCTGTCCAAATGCACCTTGAAAATACCCAGGGAGAGAACTCTACTACCTCCTTGAGGAGGTTGTTCCAACATGTGACTGTTCTTACTGTGAAAAATTTCTTGTGAAAATATCTTATGTCAGGATGAAATCCCTTCCAATACAATTTGTACTCATTTCTCCTTGTCCTCTCCATGTGGCTTTTTTTTTTTTAATTGCTCTGTATCTTCTAATGCCCATGCTGATATTTAGAACCATACAATTTAAAGATCTGAAAAGTTAGATATTTTTGTTTGTGCTCAGATGAAACCTGAACTTTAAATAAAACCTGGCTCCAAATCTTCCCAAAGCAGCAACAACAGGAACTCTAACCATTAAAATCCACATTCCATGAATTACAAAATACTAATGGCAGAGGAAATCCAGCAAAATCACGTAAAATTTCAACTTAAGGCACTTACTGTTTTACAGCACCTTCCTGTACATGTCAACAATACAGTTTCTTTCTAAAGCACCAAGAAGATCTTTAGAGATTTATCAATTAAGCATGAGTGAATTCTGTTTTTTTTTCTTTTCCAACGTTTCACTCTAAACACATAACCATGTTTAAAGGAAGAAAATGTAGGTAATGGAATCAGGCATCATGTAGCATCATACTGAAATGTAAGAGGGCAAACAGAAGTATTTATAGCTTTCTTCTAGCTCTTGATGGATTACATAAGCATTGTTGCCTGGAACAATCTTCATGTTATTTTAAATACTGAATACATGTCCCATAATGCTTTTGTGTAAAATTCCTCCCTGCATATATAGCAATTAATCTTATCACACTGCAGCTGGTGATGCACTGTTCCATGAGCACACTGTGTTTTCAATAGCACAGTCCATTTTTAGTTTCTTTTTCGTTTGTCACCTCACCACTGGAAAGAAGGTTTCCTAGAACTTATTTCATTTCACATCTGACAACACCAAGCCTTCATTCAATACATTACTATAAAAATTAAGTATAAACAATTGCACTTACATGAGGTTAGTGAACAAGTACAGGAGATGGAAAGCCTAAAGGATTCATTGTGTCTTCTGCTACAAGGTTGTAAGAGAATTCTTGATGAGAATAAGGAAGCACAAAACAAGCAATAAGGAGGAAATAACTCCATTTTTTGTGTGCAGATATTTTTCGTATAATGCCATTAATACTTGGGTAAATAAATTTGAAATTAATATGTCCTCTTCATAATCTGTCTTCTCACAAAAGAGCACAACGTTAGCCTCTTTTTGTTCTGCTACAAGTCAGCAACTTTGAGATGAGGCACTGATTTTATTTCTGAATTACAACATTCCAATCAATATATACATTCACAACATGCTAATGTAATAAAACATTATGTAATCAAACATGTAATCAAACGTTAAAAATGGTCACTGCAAACATAGCATAATCTTTATGTCACACATATTTGAAAAAAAAGATGAAAACCACTTGTGAAAGAACTTGCAAAGAAAGAACAATACTTGTGAAACCAGTATAAAGCAGAAAGGCTGAGTTTCATTTCCAGGACTAAAAACCTCTTCACAATACTAATGGATAATCTGTAAATATTTAACTTTGCTGCAAGGAAAGGAATTAGCAGAATAGCCTTCTTTGATCAATATTTGCAGCATTGTGTATAATTTCCAATGGGCTTGAATAACAAAATCCTATGTATTGACTAAAATATGCTACACATCATTGAAGCTTAATATAAAGGGTCATTAAAAACTTACTTGATCAGGAGGAAGACAGTAATCTGATCTTAGTCTGATCAATCATTTCTTGCATTGCAGTAGCATTTGATAGTTCCCGTAGTCATTATTTTCTGGAAGCTTTCCAAACCGTGGACAAATTCAGTCCCTGAAATCAGGAGGTTAAAGTATTAAATAAATTAAGACGACATTAAAGGAACAGGACAAATGGAAGTATAAGCAGTGAGAAGGTAAAAAGCCCAAAAAGGTTTGGGTTCATAGATTAATAAGGTGTTCAGTTCATCATTCTGAATAGGAACCATTTTGCTTTCATCTTTCTAGCTTATAAAACTAATAAGAAAGAGTTCTTGTAGCTTTTATCCTGGTTTCATTTCATACTTTGCCATGGAAGCCCAAAAGGGACAGTGAATGCAAACAGAGAAGCCTCAGAGAAGTTAGCACTTGTGACATCCAGGAACCATCCAAGCAGACCAATGCTCTGTCAACCTCAGGAAACTACCAAGCACTATTTGGGAAACATCAGCCTGTGCACTTAATTCTGGTCTTTTAAATTTCACATTCTTTCAGTAGCTGACAGAAATCTACCTTGAAACAAATATTGTTCCCATCTTTCATTCAAAACCCTTCTGCATATTTGGTTCCAAGAGAAAAGCACAAACGAAGAATTTCACATCATATAGATTTCTAGTGCTAAAATCTTTCAGAGATAAATTGTTGCAGTCGGTCTGCTCCTGCACCACCCTTTCTATTGCAGCATATTACAAAGTCTGGAAATCTGGACCTGCACAGCAGCAATATGGACTCTGGATTCAGAGTATCTTTTTTCTCGATGTTGAACATGGATGAAATCACCCCATGGCAGAAGCACCTGAGAACTGCTCTCACTTGCAATGGAAGAGACAGGGCAGGGACTACCAGTGCAGGCATGCCCAGATCCCTCTAGACTCACAGTCTTCCAAGGCAGAGTTTATTTCCCAGAGTACCTCCTCTATGGCAGATGCTGGATCATATCCTAGCAAAGAGGAGTTTTACAGGTAACTTATGAATAAACATTTGCATAAAGTGTATTTCAACTCTCATTTCTACCAAGTAAAAGGTTTAGTCAAGTAACACTGTATTTCACATTTAAGTTCAGATATCCTTCAACTCCCATGAGGTTTTTAAGTGATATATGTCAAAAACTGACTGTGAACCTCCAAGAAAACCAATTAGACAAAAATATACACAATCTTACATAAAATGTCACTTATTCTTCAAGAATGAACCAATAAAATAATTCCTTAAATTATCATAATTTCTTTTCAAATGTAGACTTCCTTTTTCTCTTGAAGTATTCTGAATTATCTTAGATTAATAAACCTTTCTTATGATTGATCAAGAGTTATGATAACACTTCATGATTGTTTTTAACAATCTGATCCCCCATTGCTACTAACTTTAATCAGGAATCACACATAATCCTAATAATCAATGAGGGATTTTAGAGATTAAATTTCAACAGAGCAACTGAAATAAGAATTCTGGCAGATCTCAGATGCACTGAGATCTTACTGATGCAGACAGATCTCAGATCTGAAATGTCATGCACAATTACCCCAGAGACCTTGGCTCTGAATCTCCAAATAACTCCAGCATTATACAAGCTCTCATCTTCCTGCTGACAGGTTTCAAGACTTGATTTCAAGGGAGTATAAAATTCATCCTTCAGAAGTATTGGGTAAGATAAGAGTACCAACTTAAAATGGTGGGAAAAAAAAAAGCCCCACCATCTATTCTCACAAATTAAGCACCAGCATGCAAACAATTAGGAAACAAACAGAAACAGAATGCTTCCCTATGCAGACTAACTAAAGATTTCCAGACTATTTTTTATTCAGTACATTGTCTGAGACCTCAGGATAAAACATTCCTCTTACTGACAATAGAGATGCCTGAGAGCCAGATTTGTAGTCTTTTCCATTTTTTATGTAAAGGATTTTATGAACCTTGTTCCTTCCTATCCTCAGCTGCTATTCATCTTGTAATATGTAGTTATATTTGCAATTGCACACAAGTAAGGTTCTTTTGTGTTTCATTCTTTTCAGAGGTCTTGGTTGTGTTATAACCACTATAACCTCAGTGGTCTCTTACACCCATCTATCACTGATTACTATTTATCTTTAAGTTTTTGTGTGATTAAATTGGAACTTGACTCCTGTTCCCCTGAAGTGAAGCATGGAAAAGTCACTTGTATATACTTTGCATATAGACATAACTGTTTGTACTCTGAATTCCATGCCTACGTGTCCAATGGGTACACAAAGACAAATAACATTCACGATTCAATTCTTAATGGATTATGATGGATATTACGTGAAAAAATTACTCTTGGTTATCAAATTCTATTGAAGTGGCATAAGAATTCTGCATGAGTTTTCACAGCATGGAAAAACACATCAAAAGTAGAAGCAGAGGTATAGATAGGAAGCAATTGCTAGTTTCTGCTCAGTAAAGCATAAACTCTGGATCTTTTATATTCATAAAGTGCTGTCATAGTCCTAAGGAATAGGGAAAAGAAAAAGAAAAGTCAAAAATAATATCTCTATGGCATCATTTCCCAGGGAGCCAGAAAGCATATTCACTAGAAAAGGTTACAACTTTGTTTGTCAAGATGGCTATTCATAACATTAACTCATTAACTGCTCTTTGGTATAATGACTTAAATAAATCAAATACGTTTTATCATTTCTCCTCTCCAAAGAACTTTGTCCCAGATCTTTATGCATGAAGACAAAATAATATTTTACAGGAAGATTTAATATCTTCCAATTTCATGATCTAAAATTTGGGAAATCAAATTTAGTTTATTGGAAAATATTAATTAGGATGGCAGGTGAGAAGGCATGTAAACACACGCATATCACCATTGATTTGATTTGGTATAAATTTTCTCATAGGAGAAAAGATAATACATGCTTTCCAATAAAGATAGGCTTATCCACTGTGTAGAGTGATCATATCCATGCCACTTACATTTCTCCATGGTCATGGCTTTTTTGCTTGCTACTGACCTCTCACATTTTTAGTAGTTGTCTGGCTTAATTCTGACCAGATGATTTCAGGGAAAGACAATTTGCATAGGTTACAAATTACAGCTGTGTCAGTTTCTAATTTTTATACTGCTTTATATTTCTTATTTGCTTCATATTTCCTTTATGAAAAGCATAAAATCAGCACAGCATTACTGTGACTCAGATTGAAATCCCTGCCCCCCAAAAAATTATTTGTGCATCTGAAAAATATTCCATCTGCTGATTTTTTTTCTTCTGGTACACAATTATCATCAGCAAGAAACTGCAAATACCATTTGATTATTGAATCTGATTTAGGTAAATCTTTCAGACTATAGGACAGCTGGTATATGCACTTAGTCTGAACACCTGTCATGGGCAAGAGAGTCTTAACTAGAGGATTTTTTGCTTAATTTATTCATTTCCAGTTACACCAACTTCTGATTAATAATTCAGGTACTGGGGAAAAAACCCGCAACATAGAATTATGGAATACAATAAATACTTGGAGCTGGAAGTGTTAAGGTCACCTAGCCCTGCCTCCAGCAGGGTCATCTCATCAGGTTGCTCAGAGCCCTGTCCAATCTGACCTTAAATGTTTCCAGGCATGGAGCATCTTCCACCCTTTTGGACAACCTCTTCCAGTGTCTCATCGCCCTCAACATAAAGAAGTCTTCCTTATATCCAGTCTAAATCTGCCCTCATTAGCTTAAAACCCCTTGCCCTATCGCAGCAGACCTTGCTAAAGCTTGTTCAAATCTTTCTTGTAGGACCTGTTTAAGTACTGAAAGGCTTCAATAAGGTCACCCCAGAACCTTCTGTTCCCCAAGCTGAACAACTCCAACTCTCTCAGCCTTTCTTCATAACAAACCTATTCCAGCCCTCTGATAATTACTGTGGTTCTCTGCTGGACCCACTCCAACACATCCATGTCTTTCCTGTGCTGCAGACCCCAGAGCTGGAACACCACTCCTAGTGAAGTCACATCAAAATGGAGTAGAGGGGAAAAATCAACTCCCTCGACCTGCTGGCCAAAAGGCTTTCAATACAGCCCAGGAGAGAGTTGGTCTTCTGGGCTGACATACCTGGAAAAAACCTTGTTATTATGTTTTGTATTCCTTGCCAAGTTCAGCTCCATCTGTGCCTTGGCCTTCCTGACCCCTTCTACATAACCAGGCAGTGTCCCTACACTCTCACAGGACACCTGTCCCTGATTCCACTGCCATTTTTTCTCGCCCTTTACTTTGTCCAAAATGTCAGTCTTGCCCTCCATTCCTGATTTCTTATTCCTGGGGATCGAGAGCTCTTGCACTCTGTGGAAAGCATCCTTAAACACCTACAAGCTCTGATGTGCTCCCTTATCCCTGAGGGCGGTTTCTCAGGGTGTTCTATTGACTAATTCCTTCAACAGTGGGGAATTTGCTTTCTGTCTGCAGGACCTCAACAACTTCCCCTGGGGATAGTGGTCCTGCAAGGGCACTGCTTGTCACAGTGACAGGCATTAAGGCAGCCTGGGGGAGAAAATTCATCAAAAACTTACTTAATCTAATTGAGCCTGGAAAAACAGTTTGAATATTGATTTCTAGCCCATTGACCTTTTTGAAATACCATAATTGGCCCTCAGGAAGGAAAAGCTACACACTGCTGATGTAAATAAAGATATTTATTAGGTCTTGACAGAATATGTTCAATCTTCTAGTTCTACAAATTAATTTTCATGGCAAGGAACATACAGATTATCCTCAGAGTTATTAAGCAAACTTATAAAATGTATATTCGATTGAGACAAGCAAAGTATAAATATTTTAAAAACTTAAATTGTAATGTATGTTCAAGGCTACACATCTGAAATCTTTCTCAGATACTTCTACTAGAGAATATAAAATTTTTAAAACATTCTTAAAAGGTAATTCTAGACCTGCTATGTAAATTAAGGTAAAAGAAAAATCAAGTTGTTAATATTACTGAATATTATTTATCATTAGCAAAAAACTAATAAGGTATATCTGATTACTTATTTTGTCATGTTTGCACTATTAGATAATGCCCAAAAAGCAGCAGTATTAGAAGAATTTATTCCATAATAATAAAAGTTAAATATATCATCTTCCTTACAGAAAAAAAAATATTCTAATCTGTTATTTCTATTTCATAATTTCTGATCACGTGTCAGTTAGTGGATTTCCTGCCTCCAGGCCAGGCATCTGTGGCATCATCATCTTATATCTACTCAGAAGGCAGAGCCACGAGTGATATGGACTTGTACCTTCCTTGAAATGAATGTAATACTGCTCATTCATTCCAGTTTCAGAATCTCATTCAATAAAAATCTAGTCATAAACTTGCCATATAACAAGATTTCTCCAGAGAAACTGCTTTAAACCAGCAGCGCTTTGATACATCAAATGATAGTCGCATCATATTTTCTTTTCCCCATTCAGTCATTGAGATATTACTCTGAGAAAAGAAAATGTGATAAAGATTTATTTATTTTAAGCTTTGTCACATCTGAAGAAAAGTCATTCATCCTCCAAAAATCCATCTTGCTGCAGCTAGAACATAAATAGCTTTATTCATTTGGGAAAAATAAATCTCACTTTACCTTACAATCATTCACATCAATAACATAACAATTACTGTACATTTCTCTTCAGTAGAGAACCATCTAGAAGCAGATTTGGACCTGAGAACCCAGACGAGAAGAGTTCAATATGAATTACCTGAAGATCAAATTGGGACTTACACAGGGCAGGAAATGATGCTCATAATGGCAGCACCAAGATTTTGGCCTGTTGGCTACTGTAGTGCCATAAATAATTAGGAAAAATTTGCCCTGAGGAGGCAACAAAGGTATTTGATATAATCATTAAAGATTAGAGGACTGAAAATTATTCTTAGTAGTGCAGCTACACAGCTTTTACATCCTTGAGAAGTAAGTGGATACTACCATGGCTTTCCTAGATAACAACACCAAAAATATAGTTACAGTTCAGGGTATAAGCAGCAATAATTGCAGCCACAAAAAAATCAACCCTGTTGTAGGAGGGGTTTTGTTACAAGGAAGCATTTAACTACTGATTGTACTGATCACTCAAGGTATTTTGCTGGTTACTAAATTAAAACAATAGGTAAATCATTATTCAAGGCCATATTTATTCTAAAGGGGGAAAAAAGATCCAAGGCATTACTAGAGACTTTATTTACATTATTAGGCTCAAGACACGTTTTCACTTCCTTTTTGTATTTTCAGATGTTGCTACTATAATTCAAACAGTAAGTCAATTATGTCTTAGTAAAAACCTCAGGGTTTATCCTACCCCAAAGATGACTGGACTTGTTTGTGGCAAAACACTGTCACCCAAGAGCTAAACAAGATACAAGATTTCAGAGCCTGTTCCTTATCAAAATAGTTTCCAGGATTCCTTATTAGATAGGTGAGAGCAGTACTATTGCTTAGACCTCTCCATCAGGTGTCAGGCAAAGAGAAGTCTACATAAGCCCCACCTGAGGGGATATAAAAGTCAGAACAGCCAGTGTCAATGCAGTGCAGCAAACAATCTGGCTGCTGACAGTCTCACAGACATCTGTTTTTCCCCTGGGAGACAACATATCAACTGCTCTCAGATCTGAGAAAATGTACAATTCCTATCCACTTCTTCCAATGGAAAAAGAAATAGTCATGAAGATTTCTAGTCATTATTCCAGGCATGTTCAGAGGTTAAGGAGACCATGGCCCAAATTCTCTCATATATATCTACATCCATCTCAGCATGAACATTGTACCTGGTTTTGACAGCAAAAATAGTTTATTTACATGAAGTTTAGGAAATTACTTGTTATTAGACAAATTTTGCTCTGAGTGTACAGTGCTAACAGATGGATAATTGTTTACAAATGGTTTATAAATAGTCAGAAAGTAAGCTTTGAATATTTCACTGCTTTGCAAGGAACTTCCTATAGGTCCACCATAATATTGTGAAGAGATTAATCTAAATTGTATGGTAAGTGGCTCATTTCAGATTCAGAATGGGGTAGAGGGGGAAAGGCCTTCCTGACTGCCCACAAATGGAAATGCTACATAAGGCAAATGAATGAAGGGAACAGCTCTGTTCCATTTCTAAAATAGCGTCTGCAGGCTCAAACAGAGCAAAGAATGGAATCACATTCTGGGTAATCTCAGAATTTGAAAATGTGTGAAGGGTTTGGAGTTGAGAAAAGCTGCATATAAAGCCGACAGAGCTTTGTTAGCTGCTATTATTGTACATTCAGCAATAAGGGGCTGGGGCCAAATTCACTGCAATTTATTAGTAGATGGAAATTAAATTTTAAGAATCATTGGGATCTATTCAATGTAAAATTAAATCCAAAATATTTTGGGATATTTATTCCTAAGAAGTTTTTCAAAACATTTCTCATTTCCTAGTTACTAGAACTAATATTAGCTGCACATGAATATCAAATGTAATTCCATTTCAAGTATTTTTTTCTTAATACAATACCCCAAATTCAATCTGCCCTATATATGGTTCTGTTAAAGGCAGTTGTTTCAAATACCAGCATACCAAACCACATCTCTACTGCAGAGGAGACAGAAAAGAAGTATGAGGAGAGAATTTATAAGCTCCAAATATAGATTGGCTATCCCCTCCTCATTCTTCCATTGCATGCCATTCATTTAAATATCTGCTTTATAATTCAATCCTCAGTATCCTCCCCACAAGTATTTTTATAGAAATTGAGAATAAAAGTATTTAGGATTACATTTGTCTATTCAAATTCAGACAGAATTTAAAAATTAGCACTACTTAGTTCACATTATATGAGCCAGATTTTATTGCAGTTTTTAAATGCTACAGAAGGAATACAATTGGACTATAGAGAGAAACTGAAAATTACCTGCCAGAGGTACAAATAGTGCCGGATTTTATGGCTATAACACCTATGTCTCTCCAGTACTAGTCTGTCACGTGTGTTGGAGGAGAACGATGTGTATTAGAGTGAGAAAGGAGTCTTCCCTAATCTGGCTTTTCTAGGGATATTACATGAGTGCAGGAATTTAGAGTAGCACAGATGCTGCTCTAGGTCAGTGAATTCACCACATTTGAAAATAGTATATCCACAAGGAGACCTATAACAGGATCCTGTGAAGTCCCTTGGTGTTTTGACTTAATGGAATATCAGTGGAGCAGCGAAAAGAGAAATTTGTCAGAGAACCTGTTAAATCTTGTTGATAGGTATACTGTAGAGTAGAAGAACTTTCCTAATAAGGGAAGAGGTAAAACTAAAAAGGAATGAAAGCTTGCCTGTGAGCACAGTGATTTTTTTCTTTTTTAAATTATCCTATATATTGCAGGAATGAGAAAGAGTCAGTCCGTTACAGATCCTTGCCATTGAGAGGCACTAAAAATGCTTCATCTGGACTTCTTTTCAGTAAACCTTTGGCTTTCACATCGTTGCCTTACATCTGCGATTTCCAAATCATTATACTATTGCCAAGCTATTGTACACATTTCAGGATGCCAGCCAAATTCTAATAATGGCATCATTAAGAGAGTGATATTGCAATGGTAAGTGCTGTATTACTGTGCTCATTTTGGCAATCAGTGATGTCAGTAATATCCTGTTCCTTAGGAGGCCTAATTAAATTCTTTCATTGAAATAATCAACATTCGTGTTTCCAACCACTTTGCAACTACAGTAATTCTTTGTCTGCCAGCTGTGAGAATTTCCTATCCTACCCTCTCACATCAGTAAACCAAAGAGAAAAAGTTCATTGCACACTTATATAATATAGTCATGATTGAGGTAGGTAACAGACATATTTTGCTTGTAATAATAAAGCTTAAGTTACAAACTAAGCCTGAAATAGACTCTAGTCAAAAAAATAATGTGTCAAATTCAGTCCTAACAAAGTATTTTCAGAAACCACTACCTTTTAATTAGTAGATCAAACAGCTAATCCAATCACTGATGCAGGGAGAATATGATCAGTCTTCATTTGGATCGAAAGCAACCAAAACAGGCAAACAGTAGAATTTCATTTGCATCAAAAGTTATTTGCAGAAGATTTACGTGTGAGTAGGACTCTGGATCACGAATTCTAAAATACGAAACTGGCCCTAAACCATGTCAGAAAAAGATATTAAAAACAAAACATACTATCTGAAACATAAACTAGAGGGAAGTGTACTGCTGTGCACTTTTGACCCTCTTTCTACCAGTGTTACACGGCATAATGTCTTGAATCTAGATCTAATAATTATTTCCTCCATAATGCAGAGCCTCATGTCTGAACTTTAGTCTGAATCCACTACCAAGGAGAGCCATTAGCTCACTGTAGAAACCCAGAGAAATTTTTTGTCTAAGCAGAACTCAAGATGCCAAAAAAATTCTATGTAGGAAATGTGAAAGAGGAACATGAATACCCTTATCTGCCTGGAATCCACAGCTTAAAATCCTTTTCTGAAATAAAAAGACCTATTCAAAAGATCCTTTTAAAGAGAGATTCATGCTTTTCTTTGTACAAGCTGGGAGAGGATAGATATAAGTCTCTTTCTTCAAAGCCACACACAGGAAAGGTTTGAAGCCCCACAGGAGGATAATTGAAGCCACCTTGGATCCCATCAACTTATGTTTTGGTGCTGCAGAGAAAAGAATGCAGGATTCTAAATGCAAAAAAAACCCCAGAATCATAAAAATTTTAAATTGTAAAGACCTCTGGAGGTAGTATACTGCAACCTCCTGCTCAAAAAAACCTAATATAATTTCTGAGAAACTTGATCTAACTTCATATTTACTCAGGGCTTTGCCCTGACAAGTTTTGAAGATGTCCAAGGCTGGAGATTCCACAGCCTATTACACTGCTTGATCATCCACAGTAAGCAGAATTTTCTTTCTTTGTGTCCAGTTCTGTAGTAGTGTTTCTTGTCCATTCATCATGGACTTCTGAGAAGAGTCTAATTTTATCTTGTCTATAATTGCCCATTAGATATTGGAAGACTCAATTTGAGGAGCTGAAGTCTATGTGTCCTATCTGGAAAAGTATTCAAATGCTCAGCTCAACATTATTTTGGATGCACAAGGGAAGGAGAAATGCATAGCTCAACACAGGTCAAAATTGGTCAAAATTTTTCCATGAACTATAAAGGATAATTTTTTTTTTAAGTTTTTACTTCCATTTGATTCACAAAGTGGAAATAAAATCTTTCTTTCTTTTTGTAGGGTTCCTTATCAATAGGAAGGCATTTCATAAATAGCTAATTGGAGAATGTCATATTTGTAATTGAAACAGTCTGAGCTGGATTTGCTGACAACATGATAAATCGTGCCAAAGCTGGGAAACTTGGAATAATATTACTGGCATGCACAAGTAATAAAAATTTTAAATTTGGTTTTCACATTTTAGAGTATCTAAAATTACTAGTTCATGGGATTCACTAGCAAAAAAATTCATGAAGCAAGTAAAACCATTCAACACTTTGCATATTTGTGGAAAGGCTGTGTAGCATTCAGCTGCTGTTAGAAGTTCTAAATCCTGCAAATTGCAGGCTTTAGAGTAGGCTAGTTAATTGAAAGATGGAAACAACTTCAGCAATTTCTTCAAATTCAGAAAATGATTCAGTACAGGAACCATTTTTTCCTGGTTATTCCCTATTACCTGAGAAATTATCTGTGTACAAACATTTGACTGAAAAACAATTTAGTAATTAAGCCTCAAAGAAAATCTTAATGCCTGTATGTGATGTTTTCGTAAGCTGATAGTGAAATTTCTACAAATTCTTCATGGAGCCACTGCATTCAGCACATTAGCTCTTTGTGACAGATTGCATGATGGTGCATACTACATCTGAGGCTAAAGGCTTCCTCTCTAGTCAAACCTGTCCTAGTTTAATTAAAGGTGTGATTTCAACTCCACAAGACCAGAAATGTGACATCTTTGCCTTCTCTAATTTAATTCACACTTCACTGGCATTTATTAGGTCATTTTCATCTCAGGTTAAATCAACATACATCAAGATTGCAGTTAGTACAACCCCATGGATGGACTAACTCAAATTTTAACCATCTGAAACTACACTGGTAAAGCTGAAGTGTGTTATACACTAACAGGGCTGGTAGCTGGAGAAAAGAAAAAAAAAAGACACTATCTGGCTCTTAAATTACATAGCCAACTGTGAAATTCCATACATCTAAAAAAGAGGCTGTGGAGAAAGTAGCAAAAAACCAGATCAGCATTGCCTAAATAGCATAACAAAAGTTTCCACCTTGTACCATTTGAACCTTATTTTCACTGAATTCCTTAAACATACTTCCACTGTTCTATTTTTCATTCTACAGGCTGTGTCAAATATTAAACATATTAATCCACCTACTCTTTGGTATTGCACAGTTTTCATAGCTGAAGTGCTTAATTAGGCTTTGATTTGCAGTTTCTAATTAGTAGCAGAGGCAACAAGCTGTAGTAACAAGCTGTAGTACAGAACTACCAGATTTAAGGAGTTAAGAGGCATAATAATTTAAATTAGTCATACATATTTTTGGATCCTAGAAACATAATCACTTATGAAAAAGATATGACCATATTCTAGGCAAATCACCTAAAAGAAAAATATTATAATGCAACTGAAGTTTTAAAAATTAAGCTTAAAAATTCTTGTTTAAAAATCCAGATTTTGAAATAATTTTTAAAATCTGTATTACAAATAAAAAAAAACCTGAGAAAACAAGCATAATTTCTTCAAGTGTTTTGTTCTATCTCATAGCAAGGTTGGGATGAGCAGATAGATTTTTGCACTAGACATTGAGAGTATTAACTAAATAGAAGATTTTTGAGACATTACAAGTGTGTGCACATGGTCATTATAAGAATTTCTTCAACTTCCATATCAAGGATCAAGAAGTCCTGGATCTGGCCTGAGATCATCTCAAACACCGAGGAATGGGGATAGGGATAATTTTTCCTTGTTCTAGTCTTCAGTTACTGGAGCAGGATCAAATCCTCACTTACAAAGGATTTCATTCATTGTAATATATTTTTGTTACTACTACTTATTCCAAGAGTCTTGTTCAGTTCCTGCTTGAACTGCTAAATCCATTGGTTTAAGGAGTCAACACTGCCAGTGCAACAGTTACTTTTGCTCTGTGTCCTAAGAAAAGATAAAAGAGACAATCTGAATTAAAAAATTCTTCAACTATTGAGTTCACTTTTATTTGCAGCTAAGTAAACATAGCAAGGTTTTAAACTGCCTTTGGGTTAAAGTGTTTCTCCCTGTACCACTTCTTGTCACCTCTATCTGACCTCTCCATAGTCCTTCAATATCGTTTCTGAGACTGAGCAAGAATCCCAATTTCATTGCTGAGATCAGATTGCTGGTTTATTGGTATAGCAGCACTACAATATATTCCTTACTATTCCCCATCCAATACTTCATTACCAGAACATCTTGTTTTGATTTTGTGCAACTGCTGCTCATTAAACCAGACTCTTCAGCCAGCTATACTCCAAAAGAGGCAGGCCTACTTCCTGAGTTATTACAGGTAATTTGGAATCCTGTATGGCAACTAAAAGGTCTATATAACAGTTCTGGATACATGTAAAGACATCTTTTCTCTGCTCTAGAACTCCAGGAAATAAATACTGCTTTCAGATGTCCTACAGGCCATAAATATCAAGCCAAACATGTAACCCAGAAAACAATTCAAAGCATAAAGAAAATATAAGAGACGGATTTACTGGGACTGAAGTGCTCTGACCCATCCACTAGGAAAAAAAAAGTATATGAACTTTTCCTTTCGAGGAATATAGTTCATGCAGAGAAATCCACATTAGGAAAAAAAAATCAGTTTTATTTCAGGTCTTGATGAGTAGAAGAATGTTTACCGAGGTTGCAGAAACTGGAAAAGTAGGCAGCTGAAGCTTGATGTACCACAGGTGTCATCTAATTTCAGCCAATGTTAGTGATGGATTTGGATTTCATAGTAGTGTATGACATGACCCATGGCTCTGTGAGCTGTGGGCTTTCTAGAGTTTTCAATCCCCAAGTCAGAAGTGATGTAGAAAAACTTGAAGAGATCAAAAAGCTGCCAAAATCACCTGTTTGAGAGTGTGTGGATGTGGGAGAGAGACCGCTGAGGGCAATCTGACTGTGATGTAGGTGGGAAGCAGATGAGTACTTCCAACAACCTGAAAACAAATTGTTCTTGGTGGTGCCAGTGTAACAAGAGAGAATGTTTGCAAACCACAGCATGGGAAATTCAGATTGGACACAAGGTGAAATTTTCACTGGAAGGATGAAACCCTGGGGAATGATGTCTATACACCTTGTGAAACATCTGTTCTTGGAGGCTTGGAAAATTCAGCTCAACAAAGATGATATAGCTGAGAGATGTCCCTGTGCATAGCAGGGGGTTTGGACTGTGTATCTTTAGAAGTCCCTTCCAATGTTTCTGTGTTTCTATGGATCCAAACACATTTTTTCTTCATTCAGAAAAAAGTCCTAAATTTACTCTTTCCTGTCCTTACTCATTTAGAAACACCTCTTTCTTACAGAGTTCAAATTGAAGCCAATAATCTTTGTAATGCAACAAATGGGATTGAAATGTCTTCCCACAGTCCACTACGGTACTGCACAATTCCTGCAGACATAGCCCATACAAGTTAATGTTTCCTTATTGGCCCAGACACCAGCAATGGCATTATTGTAGCAAGAGAAGAGCTCAGGCACACCTTGCAGCCACCTCTGTGAAGATGTAACTATATTCTCAACAGAACCTAACACAACTAGGTTAACGTAGACAGGATTTGCCTACAATAAGTCGGAAATAATTCCTTTCAGCAAGTTTGAAATAGATGCACTCACTGTTAAATGAGGTAAAGCAATAGCAAAAATCAGTTCCTGCTTCAGACATGAATGCAGCTGCCTGGGCAGTACATTTCTCATAACGTTCTCTGGTTAGAATTAACTGCCTTTAGATTGTGTCAAAAGTGCCTCTGAAGTTTTTCATCCTTCATCTACTTTCACACATTTGACATCACATTATGTTAATGCCTCTTACAACCAAGCTTATTTCTGAATTATTTCCAAGCAGAAAGATTTGTCCATTTACCCCCAAGGACACCATCAGAGGAAGAAGCACATCATATGGACATCACAGTGCTCCCATGCAGTTTACTGTCTGAATGCAGGCAGGAGTCTGGTGTCAATCTGTGCTACACTGAGAAATCCTTGAGAAAATACAGGCTTTCTAACTATTGTGAACCCATTTCTGCAATTATTTTTTAATTTTATCACTCTTACTAATTCTGGTAAGGACACTTGGGACTCACAGAGTGGGGGAAGATAATGTGTTATTAGAAAAATGACTGCTGCCCTGCCATATTAGTGCACCTTAAAGAAGTAATACTAACGTGCAGAGCAATCAGAGACAGACTGTGCCAGTGATGAGCTCCAATAGGAAGCTTTGTGGTTACTCAGCAACAGAATTACTGAGAATTCTCTGCCCAGAATAATGACCCAATTCCTTATAATATCATTATATGAATGTTCAGCTCTCCCTTTGCATCTCAGGCAAGATGCTACAAAAAGGGAAATAAATAAAAGGTTATGTAACCAGGTAACCATGTAATACTGTATGGCTATTGCTGACAGACCATATGCTTCATGCAGAATTACAAGGCTTCAGGACTCAGTTTTTCAGGCTTGTTCTGTCTGAACTTCTCTTGACCTGCTTCTGGTTTTGTTTTACCTAGTTTAGATGTGACAGCAATTTCTTGTATTGCCCACAAGTCTACGGCTGGTTTATTTTATTTTTGTTAATCTTTGTATAGTGCAACTTTATATCCTTTCATTTACAAATCAATAACAAGCAGTTATCCTATGGAAAATGGAATATTTACAACTCTAACGTGATCACATGGTGCAGAGAAAAACAGGCCTGTTACAACAAAAGTCCTTGAGTGTTGAAGACAGGATGCAGTGAAGAGGGCCACAAGCAGAGGATGCTGAAGGAGAGGGCACAGGCTGGCAATGGAAGTCTCTTGACTATAAAAAACTTACCCACAGTCAGTTAAAGCCATGTAGACCTGGAGCTGGGCAGAACTCATTTTAGGGAGTAACAAAAAACAAGAGTCTAACATAAGGAAAATCACCATATATTGTAAATTTAGGTGTAATGGAGAACTTCAGACCAATGAAGAAAAATGAGAGGCATAAAACTATGTTCAAAAATGTATAAAAATCACTCCTGATCAATCCTGAACAAGCAAGAAGAAACTATCTACACAAACATGTTCCTCATATCATGTCAAGATGCTGACAGTTCACTGTAATGCCCCACCAATAGCATCATCAGAAAACCATCAAGCTCAGCAGCTGCACCATCAGTAGAGACATGAGGCTAACACATGAAATGGGTAGGATCTAGGAATTGTACATGTAATAAGTTTACCTGGGTTATTGGTATTACTTCCTTTTTCTATTAGAACTACACATAGAATTTCTTGAATTAGATGGTTAAATTTTCACTCATGATGACAATAAATTCTTGTCTATAAATGGAGATGTTTCTACTGTGCCTATAAACAAGAATTTGAGTGTAGTGAGTGTAGCAATGAGCAAAAAAATCTGTTCTCTATGTGCTAAAAATGAAAAAAACTCCTTTCTGGAGTAGGAGTACTCTAATTTGCATCAACAGTTGAATATACACAGATTACCTCAGCCAGCTAATTTAAAACACAGACAACATTAGTACTCACAATTAGGATGAGCTGTGATAGCAGCACTTAAAATGTAGCATGATACAGGCAGAAGGCAGGTCAGAAAGGTCTGTTTGCATTTTGATAGAACCCAACAACTTGGAAGGATTCAGTGATATCAAAGCATATTACATTTAAGACTAGCTACTAAAATAATTGTATGCTGTACATAATTAACCTCTAATATTCATTGCCATGATAGATGTAGGATCACTTAATAAGATTCTAAGAAAGTGCTGGAGGTTTAAAACAATAAGCATGTCTTAGGAAGGATAAAATGGACTGAAAACAAAGATTGTATTCCTCCTGCCAAATAGCATCTCATCTGAAATAAAGTGGCACAGAGCCACTGACTTCCATCAGGGGGTGATCTGTTACAGGCATAGCAACTCACATGTTGCAGGGCACAAAACAATCTCTAGTGGCATTTAAAGACAATCCCCATTTCTGTTATTCTCTACTATTACTTGTTCACTTGCCTGTTCCTCTCTGTTCAAGACACTACTCTAAACTACAGAGAAAACTCATCTGATTCCATAGAGCAATGAGTAAACCTCCAAACACTATCCTGAAGACCTAGAAAAAACTCTGTGTCTTTGATTTTTAAAACCACTGTAGATCAGTGACAACGGGTAATATATATAAGACATATGTAACATAAGACATATGTTCTTGCACTACAAAAGCGGTCACTCCTCAAATTTGAGTTACCGCGTAACTCATTGTCCTTTTCCTATTGAAAAACTGCCTCAGGAAAAATAATAATTTAGCTCATAACTACTGAGAGAAATAGGCATTTAAAGAAGGTGCTGAAAAGAGAGAAATTTATATAATCTTTACTTGAGCCATAAATACATTTACTGTAGTTTTATGTAACTGATGAATTTAGGATTACCTTATTAAGAAAATAATTTTGTTCATGCAATTATTACTACATCGTTACCTAGATGTCCTAAATTCTTTTAGTGTTCATTCAAACTACACCTGATAACAAGGAGAGGAACACACAAAGTAGCCTTTCTGATATCAGTTAGAAGAATCAGTTTGTATAAAAGTAAGGTACAGATGACAGAAATAAGATTTTTTTATAAATCTGCTAACACATAGAGCTCAGGCTGTCAGTGTCAGGGAGAAAAAATTATCCATATCCTTTAATTAAACCAGATGTATTATATATAAATTGTGGTCAAAAGTACATTACAATGTCTGTCCTTAGCCATATAACGATGTTTTCTGGTAAAATGTTGGATATTAACCAAGCAGAAGATGTCCTTCAGCATAGGGAGACAAGAATTTCTTTTTTATAACATTTCTCTGGGCCAAACATGCTTCATCTTTCGCAAGTCAGCTACCTGTTTTTCCAGATATAGATTTTCCACTTGTGTTATTTCTATGCCAGAAATTCAGGTCCAGAGATAATCCAATACTACTTCTGAAATAAAGGGAATGGAGAGGTCAAATTTATGAAGATGGATTTGATAGTTCTGAAAAAAAGAAAGCATGTTTCCACTAGTTGCTACTCAATTTCATAGCAAGAAAAATTAATGCACCACACACAGAACCCTAGAAAAACACAGAAATTTGTCGTAATCCTCTTTCAATAATGGGTGAATATGTTTGCCTTTAAGTTGCCAACTCCTCCTTGCTGACTGTAAAGCGAAGCTTTCTGTAACCTCTTGGTCTAATGTGATCACAGCTCAAAGACAGGCACTTACCCAAGCACTTGGTAACCGAAAATGCTATTTGTATACTCAGGAGACCAGCTCAGGAAAACTCTCTGAACTTGCTTAGACATTGAAGATACCTTGGGAATCTAGTTTCAGGCTTTTACAGAGCATCAATAGGAGAAAATAATGGTCTTTCAACACGGTAAGAGTGAGATTGCTTGTCTGTCATTTTGCAAGAGTGTATTTGTTCAAGCACTTTGGCAGCAAGGTGGGGATGGCATTACTGGCATTGCCCTGAAGCTCATGTTGGTCCTCTCTCAGCCACCACAGCTACTTCTTCTGCTGCCTCCCTGCATTTTCCACTGCTCACTCAAATCTATTTATAACAGAACAAGGCATATGATTTTGTATTGAGTCTTAAGAGAAGCCAGTTTTGTGGCCAAATAATATTAATAATAGCACAATCCTGAGTTAAAGCCATCATTTTCTATTTATTCACAATCTCAGATTTGCACAGGGGTACCGAATTCATCCCCAGCTGTTGACAGAACTGGCAACGATGTCAATTAAGGTTTTCTACACAGAAAAGAAGGCAGAATCTGATGCTTAGTTTTCCAAGCTTCATTTCTAAAACTCTGCCTTCCCTCCACAAGGAGCAATTTGAGTAAGTGGTTTCTCTGTAGGCAGTCTTCAATAGCCTTGTCAGGAAGCAAAACAAAACAAACAAATGAAGCAAACAATACAATGAGAAATAATGGCTAATAAACAGGGAAGTGCAGCAATCTAATCATATTATAATTTTCTATTTTTATACACATGGGACAAAATCCAGAAGTGATGTGAATCATTTAAGACTGAAATTGGTCCTAATTCTTGCTGTCTAAATATCTCAGTGAATCAGAGTCAACTGGGATGGGTGAGGGAATCTATCTAGTTGAATATTCAACTCCCAGTTCTTATTTTCATAGAGTTGGGTTTCCAACATGCAAATTCTAAAACATTTTTTAAAAATTCTAAATGTGCACATAGATACCTATATACACAGGTTCATATCAACATATGAACACACACACAGAGTACAATGCATTTTTTTCAAAAGCCAGATTATTGTTTTACTGTCCCTAATCACTGAAATACGTAATATATACAATCAGTATATAGTCAAGGAAGAAACAAGTGATGTTGAGCAGTTAGCAGAGCAACAGTGGCATTGTTTTTTGCAATGTACACAGGTTTTACTGAGGAAAAACAGCAGAATTAAGATGCTCCCCACACTTTGTCTGGTCTGCAGTTAAATGATTTGCCAGCTGTGGAGTCAGCTGTTGTAATATAACCAGATTTAGGCTACTGAGGCTCTGCTCATAGAATTGTCCAGAAGATAAACAATGTGGCATTTCCTGCATTTTCCCTACCAACAAGATGAAGAGTTTCATATCTTCTGTTTCCATAATTGTGAACAACCAACTTACTTCAGCAGACACATGGAGAAATACTGCAGAGAGCAAGAGATGCGCACCACCACCAGCTTTCTGGGTGTGCATGTCAGCATCAGTTCTGGGGTCAGATTCTTGCCAGTGCAGTTCTGCTTGTATGCCATTACTGCTTAGCCTTCCTTTTCTTATTTCATTCTTGTCACATACTGGGCAATTTTTGGTATAGGGTTTTTTGTTATTATTTTGATTTATTTTCTACCTTTTATTTTCTATCTCTTTTCTACCTCCCTAATAAAAAAACCAAAATATTTAAGCAATAAGAATATTGTATTCTTCTTCATTGTAACTCTAATGGCTGTTGGCACTTCTTTTTTGATGAAGATTTGCCAAGCATTAGATAAATTTGGCCCCACTAATGAATAAAATGTCTTCTTCTTTTTTCCTGAGTGGCATCTATCCTGCAAAGAAAAATCAAGCTCAGTCTAGGTAATACTGAAAGAATAAAGATTCTTTTTGTATTTTTTGATTTCTTCTTTGTTATGAATCTTTCCTATTTCATGTGGCTAGTAGGTGGATTTGGTGCTCTGAACAGTAACCACAATCCTCTCCAAACTGGACAACCTCTTAGATTTCTGTCATGACACAATATCCTGTCATTGAATTACTTTGGACGTTGTAGGAAAGTAGGCCATGATTAGATGATGCTCTTGAAAATGCAGCTAGACTTAACAGAAGTTAGATGATGAATAATAGGGGCAAACCATGAGGATTTCTTCCTGTAGGAACAAAAAATATGAGAGTATCTCCTCTAGAAATCAATCTGTATAAAAGTATCACTCTTACTTTGCCTTGCTTACTGTACAATGACAGTTCCTATATATAATTGTCTCAGATTACTGTAACGGTATTGGAAACATTTCCACTGGTCAAAAAAATTGTTAGGTCTTAATATCTCTGTAATGGCGTTTGACACAAAACATGTCTGTTAGCAGAACACAGCATGCTCTTAATGAAATGAAGTGTTTGAGAGGGAGGTGATATCTGTGTCCAGATTTCTCATATTCTTGTGGGGTAAGGAGTCCTGGTTTTGGTAATTCTGGTAACCAGTTATAAGTCTATCCTTACATATATTTGAATATTCAGAATCAGTCTCATTAGTGAATTCTTTTGCTGAATTGACTCAGTAATGAAAGAATTCATCTTAACTATCACTTTAAACGTTTCCAACAATTATGCATCATTTCTCTGTTGTGTGGATGTTCTTTTACTCTCTCATACTTACAATCAGGGAAAAGAGATATTGATCTCTCTCTAATGAGACCAGTGTGACAGGCAGATAGGTCTTACTCTTTAGTACTTTTTTCTAATCTCAGACTACATATTGCATAGCCAGGTCAGCTATTGAATAGCATGCATTCATTCAATGACTTCTAATTGCTTTTCTAAGTGTCATTTAAAGCATTCAGTCATAATAATTTCATAAAATTCTCATTAGTTATACCACAGTCACTCTCACTTTAAAACTAACCTAAGATATATTGGAGGGAAACAGGACAAAGTACTTTCCCGTAATTTTGTTTATGAGTTTTGTTTCTAATTTCAGCCAGCAAAGAAGCCTAAACCCAAAGGTTCCTACTCACAGCTTTATTGAACTCAAGAAATGCAAGTTATGGCTTCAATAAGTGCTTCCTCTCATGAACACAATGACTTAAATGACTTTGTCTCAAATTTGCAATCTGATATAGGAGTCTGCTGTTAACTTCACTTCAGTCTTCCTGTACATGGGTGCTTCTCATAAGCCTTTTACATGTTTAATTAGTAGTGAGGAACATTTCTTAGATCTGAAGGGTAAGAGGTGCAAATTGACGATTAAGGAAGATTTTTCAGACCAATATAAAATCATATATTGGTAGAAAAGTGGCTTTAAATTGAAAGAGAACAGATTTAGAGAAGATATGAGGAAAAAATTCTTTACTGGAGAGATGGTAAAACAGTGGAACAGATTGTCCAGAGAAGCTGTGGTTGTCCCATCCTTGGAAGTGTTGAAGGCCATGTTAAATGGGGCTTTGAGAAACCTGGTCTAGTGGAAGGTGTCCCTGAACATGGCAGGGGGTTTGGAACTAGCTAATCTTTATATCTTTTTCAGACCAAACTATTCTACAAAACCATATTCAGGCTTTTACATAAAATTGACTTAAATTTTGATACTGTTTAACATCCATGACTCCTACATACCTTAGAAAGATTTTCATAAAGATTATGCTACTTTTATTGAGACACTATATGTCATGGGATTTATTCAAGGTCTGTACACAACAGTGATATAGGACTTTTTACACTTCAATATTAAATATTAAAATAATACTACAGTTTTTAAGGATTGTTATACAAATGAAGGGACTACAAGAAGAGAATATCAAAGACAACCAAAGCTGTAATCACTCCTGCAGAACCTCACCCACAAGCCAGGTGCAAGGGAGGCCATTTTAGTCTCTAACCCTCTGTTAATCAGAGTTTACCAAAATTAGGCCATATCTATCTTTCTAACCTATCTATCTAATCTCTGCTGTTATTTTCTTTTTTCAACCTGTTTCTTTCTAAAAAATAGCTTTTCTATATGCTTAAGACAAGCTATTTAAACAGCTTCACAATGGCTTACACTTCTTGTGTTTGAAAAATACTAATTCACTTTTTAAAGACATGAAAACTCAGACAGAAAGTGGTACCATGTCCTACAGGCCTCATATGAAGCCTCCATGATTTGAAGTACTTAAACTAAAGTCCTCTCTAGAATGGAAAACTAAACCCTTCCTGTCCAATCCAGCTCACAAATGAAAAGATCCTTCTGATTTTATGGTCCCCATTAGAGAAACCCATAACTGCAAAATTCTTCTTCTAATAGTGTTTCTGCTGCCTGTTACTGGTTGCTTTTTGGATAAAGATTGAATTATATGCTCCTTTGAATGAGCTGCCACCTCCACTTAAATACTCATCAGCATCCTTAAATAAAGTTATTTCTCATTTGAATCAGGAGAACTGGAATCATTTGATGACAAGTATAGGCAAACATAGGGTGGGAGTGTCCCTGTTAATTCAACCACAAATATCAGATACTTTCTATTTAACCTCTCACCCTTTCAGCTTCCTGGGGTGATATGAGCTAAGGAAAACAGGAACCATTACCTTTTCACCTTACACTTATTATTATTAATAATAATAATACCTTATTATTGCATATAAAACTGCCAATCAGAATGTACACTGGAATAACACTTATTCCATTAAAATAATACATGAGTGTCCTGGTTGTGGCTTATACATACAATCAGAACCTTGAGAATACAAAGTTTAATTTTTTTAAAAATCACTGGGATGTTAGTTATTGTTATTTTTGTCAACTGAGTTGAATGTTATGGTCATTTTCCACTTGTTTTCAGTCCAAATATTTCTTATTAATATGTGGAAATGCTAAGCCTTTTGTCAGATTTTGACACTTTCATCATGTTACACATTCGTACACCTATTATGAACTTTCATAACCAGCTAGCCTGTGAAAGTAACTTCTTGTCAAAAAAGCTTGATTCTTGATAAACCTCCCTTAACAGAGAGATAGAGAGATCTTATAGAGAAATCAACTCGGTGCAAAGATTTTGTCTTTAATTCAGTGGGAGAAGCATCCTGCTGTTTTAATGAATAACCATTAATGACTGCTATACTAGCAGATATTGATTTCAATGGGGGCTACTTGTCTCCTAGGCTGACATTTAATGTCTCCTAAAGGGAATCGCCTGCTGACTGACTTCAGCAAAAGCATTACAATAGGACTTCAGCCAAACTTGTTGGTATTAGTAATTCTCCCTGAAAATATCTTTCAATCAGCATTTTGAAATGCTAAAAACAAGGCAAAGTTTGATTAGGCAAAATCAGAATGAATAGCAGTAGAACACAGACGAGGGAAAAAGCCTCAACAGTTAATTCTGATAGTTTTCTACACTGCACATAAGTTAAGAGATCTCCTAACAGAAAGCATCCTGCCCCGATAGTGTTGCAGATACACTCTGCACTCCCACGTCACTTGTTATGACTGTGTCAGTGTAGAGTCTCCTGTTCAGATAACAGGGATAACTGCCTTGTCCTGTAAGAAGCAAAGAACATGGATTCACAGCACAGTACAAAACATGTCTTTACTTTCCTCTGTTTAAATCAAATGGGCAACTCTAGTTTACACCAGTTTTTGTTCATCCTTCTATTACTTCTATATACTCAAAGTGTGACTCCAATCTTAACCTGCATTTTTTTCCTTACATTGCTAGTTTTCATTCAGCCTTACTTTAAATATTTCCTCTGCTCTGGCTACTAAGAAGATGTATTACATGTTTACATGTCTAAATCTAAAAGTGAAAGTTTAAGAGTTCAAACAGAGGATATTTAATTTTTGTGATGTACCTAATTTCTTTTCTGCTTTTTGATGCAGTCAAAACCATCCAACTCCTATAATGTAGAAGCTGGCATCAACTTTTCAACTGAAGCTATCCTGCACCTAGAACTGTATTTCTCCACCTTCGGAGTCTGATTCCCAGAATTTCTTACCATCTGCCACAAAAAGGCTATCACAGTAAATTTCCCTGTTTCTGCCTTAGAACAAGGACAGTAAAAAAGAAAAGACTGCTATAATCTGCATGAGATAGCCCAGTACCTTGCAATGAAAGAATAAAAGTTACCTGAATGTTGAGAAACCATGTTGAATGCCACTTTTTCTGGTTTGGTAGAAGATGAAGGATACAGGGCTTCCAAATTTGAGGGAACTAACTCAGTAATAATTGTTATATTTCAGGAGTGAAAGACATCACAACTGAATTCTCTCTTTCAATTTCTTTTGCAAGAAAGATTCAATTAGCCAGGGCTGTGAACTTTAGTGATGACTGTAATAGGATTTGCTTGTTTTGAGGTTTTTATTTGTTTGCTTTACTTTTTGTCCACTCATTATGTCTCTCTTCCCTAAAGGAGCAACAAGGTGAGATGAATTTCTGTGGACTAGGGGTCAGGCACTTCTTCAATTCTTATCTGCTCAAGGCTACCAGGCTGGCCAGGCTGGCCAGATAGGAGAGTCACAGCAAGGACTGTGTGCAGCTGGGTATACAGAGCACAAACCAAAAGCTACAGTGTGTAGTTTGCTGCCACTCAGAAAGGTGCAGAGGTGGCTGGAAATGAGAACCTTTCACAAAGGTGGGTAAAAAAAATGCTTATATGATCCCTATCACTGCTTCCCCTGACTTATTCCAAGTTTATTGCTTTAAACTCTTGTGTTGCTAGTTTTCTTTGAATTGTGTTTCCAGTGAGTCTGTATAAGCATCAACATAAAACTTTTCCCCTGAAGTGTATTTTTTCATTGCTATGCCCTTGTATAAAACTCATATTTATATTTTGTTCATGCTACCACAATGCTAATAGCATTTTAACCCATTTTGCACTGTCATGAATGATGACAAAATAGCAAGCAGTGATAAAATATCTCAATAGATAGGTTTCCTAGGAAACTAAGATTGTATAAGCTTTTTTAGAATCAAAATTTTAAATTAATATAGAAATAAAAAGCAAATGGTTGCAAGACTTTTTCTTTCCCATGCTGGTTCTAATGGGATCTCCTCTGAGAATTTGCTCTTATCATTGGCCAGAAATCTGTACGAATGTCCTTGCCACATTACTATGTATTGCAATAATCTCCTGCTGTTCTGTTCCAGATTAACAAGCAAATGGGAAATGAAATAATACCTTTTATACAGATATGCATATAACAAGTTTTCTTTTCTATCAAATTTAAGAGGTGAATTTCTTGGAATTTTGTCATAAAATTTTGCCAGTGAGTCTGCTGTTTATTTAGAACAAATAAAACTATAAATAAAAACCCCAGAGGAATACTGCAAGTGAAAGGGTAAATTCCATTTCTGGGATATGTTGTTTCTGATTTTAACTTCATTTCCCTAACAACAGTTGAAGAAGTTCTTAATGAGCTTGACATAAATACATTTTACTGAGTTAGAGCAGCAAATCAGATATAAATATATTTTAAACTAATGTACCACAAAAGACCATTTTCTAAATTGCATTGAACCAATGATGGTCATGGTATCTTTTAGTATAACAATAGTTGTTTCAGTATAACTTAAAAAAAAATACAGTGTTCTGTTTGATTGTTTCAAATATTTTAGGGCCAGAAACTCTCATGTCTGAACTCTTCTCTAAGACAAACTCACAGAGCCTTATTGCAGTACCAAGTTCAGCTTGATGATAATTGCATCCTTTAGAAAAACAACCAGCATTGATGTTAAGTGTGCAAAAGTGAAAAATTGTTCTCAATGATATAAGGATTTCTTACCAACACTTTTGAAAATATGAGCCCTTTCCAGTATTTGACTCACTAGCTCTAAACCAGACCTTGCTGTACTGCTGTATTTATATACTGCTAGACTAAAAGCTGACAATTATCTATTTCCAGAAGCTCGATCCTGTGCTAACTCTCCTCAAGTCATCACTAAAAGATCCCTTGGAAAAAATTAACAACATTCATTTTTCTCACCTCTCAAGGCAGGTGAGGCTCACTAGGTAGTGACCCTGGACCACCCCTACTATTCCTTCAGGACACCTTTGACTTTGGAGAAAGGGCTGTCCGTTCTCACACAGAAATGAAAGGCAGAATTGGAAATACTCTGTGTATGAGGCCAGACTCCATCTTGTGCAAGGGCTAGTTCAGTATTGTTTCACTGCTTAAAAAGAAAATATAAGTGGTGTGAGTTATTATTCAGTGTGCTGTGAAGTGATCACAAATATGACAAATTTGACTCATTTTCACATGCCCTCTTCGGAGTTTTTACTCTTTCTTCTTGTCCTTTTGGTTCCTGTAAATTATAAGATTGTGGTTTTTGCAATAGATGAGGAAGAAAGCTATTTTTTCATTCATACATCATGAGTAGGAGATAAGTGGAAAAAGGCAGATCATTTCTCAGGCACTTTAGCAGATCATTAAATAGCAAAATAAAATATTTTACTAAGTTTCAAGAGCTGATAAGAGAGCAGGGACAAATAATGAATCTATATTTTCTGCAAAATCTAAATATCAGTCATTGTAAAATTTCCCTAAATTTTACTGAATATTCCAGATTAATGGGTTTTTTCTGCTTTAAGAGCTAAAGCAAGTAGCACCTAACTAACAAATCTGTACAATGTACAAGAGAGAAAGCAACTCAGTGTGAGAATGAATGACAACAGAAGAAGCACTTGGATATTTACCAGAAACAAATTAAATGCTCACATTTAATGCTGACACAGTTTTCTACAGCCCACTTCTCTGCTGAAGTACACTATCTTACAAGATTTCTCCTGTGCAATTCTTCCTGACACTAGCATTTTGATCCAAAAGCTGCTAAATCCAGTCCTAATCTATATATTCATTGAAGATCAGGCCTTATACAAGCAGAAAACAGAAAAAGGCTTCTGAATTTCTTTTAACACTTGCATTGTAAAGGCATTTCAATCCATAGGACAAAGACCCCCAAAAGAGCCATCTATGATTTGCAGTTTCTAATAACTTGCTCTAGGAGAGCAGAAGAGCTCTGCATCTCATTTTTTTAATATTTGTGTAGTCTTCTCTTGAGAGCAGTTCCCAACATGAGCAACACTCCCTTATTTTCATAACATTTCAGAAATGTGCTGGCCTATTGCCCCTTCCACCTCTCTGTCCTCAGGGCACTGTTCAGCTCAAATTGTCCTGCTGAGAGTGAATTAGGCCCTGAGCACTTTGCTATCAATATATTAGCTAAGATCCACATGTTATAAGTCAAGCATGGAAAGTCTCTATCCTGCAATGCTACTATGCCCCTGGGCTTGCAGCTAAGCACTTTGCCATCTCAAGCACTCCTTCCATTAGCTATGAAGCTTGGGGCGCTTTGGTGATTTTTTTCCTCCCTTTTCTGACGGTTTGTGGCTTTGTCTTGTTGTTGTTTTCCTCTTCAGCTTCTGGCATCCTTCAGCGATGGAAAGATACAGATTTGTTTAAGTGCAGTAAGGCTGCTGCTTCCAATGAATAGCTTGCAGCGCTGAAAATATGATAGTCTCAAAATGCTCCATTAGTGAAACTTTCTACAGTCAGCTGCCACATGGGTCTAATGCCACCAGCATCGCTTTTTATGGTCTTCCTCAGAGTTTTTATACTTTGAAAAGTGCCATAACTCTTCTCTCCTTCTCAAGTGTGCCTGGCAAAATTTCAAAAGTCTGGATCATTTTTTGGTAAGAAAGCTGGAATCTAGGAAAAATGCACACCAACAAGAACAATAGTTTTGTTGCATATTCAAAGTATATTTTAACCAGGGTCTCCCTGCATGTTTTGCAAACATTAATTAATTACTCATTCTGTGAGGCACACACACATCAGGGTCTAAATTATATAGCTGAGGAAACTGAGGTTCACTAAATATCAAGGCCTAGCATTTACAGAGGCTGTTTACCCACTGGTCCCAACAAATCAGAATTAAAAGCATTGAGTACTTGCAAATACCTTCCTGCAGGTCTACCCATAAAAAGCACTACAAATCTGGAAACAAACCAGGAGCCCTAATTCCCAGCCCTATGTTCATTATTTTTCCCATAACTAAAAGAAAATTACGCTGGTCATGATATTTGCCTCCATCCATTTAAGACATCTTCAGTTACTGACCATGGACAAATCACCTACTGCAACAGTTGTTTTAGCACAGACTAGCCAATGCTTATCATAGACTGTAAAGTTTCTCTGTTTTCAAGAAGAAGCATCAAGAGACTGATCTCCATGATTCAAGAAAATAGAAAAGTTAAATCCTGTCCAGTGAAAACAAACAAACAAAACTCTTTCTAATCTCTCTGACAGTATTCCATGTTGGTGGCAAAATACTCTGCTTGAAGTTCTGCATCTAACAATATTTCAGGATAGGGGAATTTCAAGGGTAATTTCTTCTTTTTAAGGTAAGACAGTTCTATGTTGATCTTAAGAAACAGGAAAAAGTCAGAGCAAAATCTTCTCTTGCTGCCCAAGCATTAGAATATGATCTGCTTTAGTCTTTTCTGTGGTAAAACGTATTTGCTATTCACATGATGGAAGAATCCTTTGTATTTGTAACCAAAAATATTGGGCCTCACAGCATCCTTTTACATCACTTTCTTACATTGTGTATGGTGTTTTTTCCCAGATTTTACATTCTGATTTTAAAGCAGAACACATTAAAGATACCAGGTAAGCCCAGGGAGAAAAAAAGGAAAGGTATTTGTTCTTCATGCATACTTTCGAGATCTCATGATGAAAGATTTTTTTTTTTTGTGATTCTTATCTGATCTGGTGGTTCCATCTTTTGGATAAAATTTATCCCTTTTTATCCAGCAGCAATACATTATGAAAGAAAACATCCCTCACAGAAGCACTGGGATATGTAATTTTTGCAAGTCCTGGATCTATTCCCTGCCACTGTGCTAGAGGTGGAAAAAGCCTTGAAGTTAATCTGAATATAGTGGCTGATATGATTATAGGGATGTATGTGGTTTGAAATCTGAAGCCTTAGAAGTACGTAAGGTTTCATTGAATGTGAATTAAATACAACTTCCAACTTTTATTGTGCACTATTTAAAACTTCTGTAATAAATTGTGAAAACAGTTCACAGTTTCTGCTGCATTATTTTTTTCCCTTGAGCAGGAAGATACATTGTTTTAACAAGGGAGGTGATGTAGTAAACTTTCTCACCTGTTTTTTTTGTTGGGTTTTTTTTTTTTTAAAGTGGGTGGTGGAGCTGTGATGTGGAACCAAGAAAGAAAGGATAGGTTATGCAGAATGGAGAATTTTATTAAAAGCCACATACTATTCATCCATTCACTTCTCCAATCTGATATTTGTAACTAAATGGAGTTAGAATGTTGACATTATCTTTTTGCATGTGTGAATTCAAATTAATTCTTTTTGCCATGGAGAACATTAGTTTAATCCTGTTCCTTAATTGAAAGCTCATAAATCCCTGGAGATGTTTACATTATGAACTCTTCAGGCTAGATAGCATGATATCTACATCTTGCACAGCACTGACTACACTATCAGATTTAAGCAAATCATAAATAACCATAACAATAAATTGTACACACAATAAACCATCATTTTCCTGGTTTTAAAGTGTGCCTGGCAAAATTTCAAAGGTCTGGAACTTTTGTCTGAATACATGTGTTGAGTCAAAACAAAGCTCCTAAGTCTTCCTTTTAAACAAACCCATTTCCCCAGACTGTTTCAAACCCAACTGTGAAATCCAGACTTCAGGATTTAGTACCTGGATATATGTGAGTTATTTCCATGTTTTCCATGTCTCAGTTCACTAAGAGAATACTGGAGCTGATGTCAGTGTTACAAAAATATTTCCTACCACATTTTTAATAAGAAAAAGCATTGAATCTTGGGACTATATATTTTGTTCTTGGTTGCTTCTATTGTGAGAGTCAATAGAAAGAAAATTGTAAAAAAAGCAACAAGAAAAACCCCAAACCAAAATAAACCTCACAACAGGACTTTGGGGTTTTTTTCCCTCGTTAGGGCGTGGGGAGGCGGGGGGAAAGGCCGTAAAAGGCAAAACTCAAGATTGAACTTTCAATCCAGATTTTTTTCATAAACTTTTAAATCATGGTTTTCATGACCATCTTCTACTGCTTTTATAAGCCCACAAGGCCTAACTTAACATAGCCTCTAGGCACTGAATATCTTTTTGGTGACCAGCTCTCTTATGTTTGACATACACTTGTTTCATAAAATTCCCTGCTCCCTTCTGACAGACACCAACCTGTCCTCTAAGTATGCATTCCTTCTGATGTCTCCACCAAATCACTCTCATCATCTCCCTCATCATTCTTTTCCAAAGGAACTCCAACCTAGCATATAAATCCTTGAAGTATCCTAAATTCTGCATTGTGTGTCAGTGACAAACAGACCTCCTGAAAGTTCATTTGTTAAAAAGCATTAAGAGAAGAGCTAGCCTTTCCCCTATGAATTAATTATCATTCTTAATCTTATTTCTTAGTCAGATTATTGTATCAATGAAAAATTATAATATACATTTTTCCTCTGCTGATACTGTTTGTTGTTCATGTGGAGTGTTCTAAATAAGATACTATTCTTAATTTTAGAAATAAAGCAAGAAAATACACTTAGCCAGAGCTGACAGAGATCTTAATGTAAAACATATAAATGGAACTATAGAAAATAATTAAAGCCTCTTGCTGCTCAAACGCATTGTCCAAATAATTTAAATCATCAGCATGAGCTGTACTTAAAACCAAATTGTAAAATTGCATTTTACTTAAGAGTGAGTTCAAACTGCACAATAACTAAATATTGTTCAGAATTAGTTTTTATGGAATTTGGATTACTAATCCCATAGTAATGGGATTAGTAAAAGCTCCTTTGAAAATCCCAGTCTGAGCTGTGTTAGTTCACACTCAAAGAGAAAGGAATGTGTATGCTAGTGCAAAAATTAATTAAGAGGCGATTTTACATTCCAGATAAGTGCTATAATGTTCTGGACTGGATTGGGGGGATATCAGGAATAAATAACACATTTTCTCCTGCATTGAGGATCAAAGCAAAAGCAAAACATGGCTCTGATCAGGCATTCAACTATCAGAACTTCTTTCCACAGGACACACTTTATATATCAANAGTTATAACCCATCCAAACCCATTTAAAAACCTGTTTTGGTAAGCATTTTCAGTTGTTGTTTAAAATAAGATACTTCTATTTACTCTTTGCTCTTAGAGTAATAAATGTTTCTTGAATTCCCTGCCACCCATGTCACCATTTCACACTTTTCCACCACTGTAATCTACAGCAGTGCTTCTACTAAACTCTCCTAAATAAAATTCCTGGCATTTCACTCAAAGAAAGTTTTTATTTTACAAAAAAACACTGATATTTTTAGAACATATGCAAATCTTTGAGAACACATGCAAACCAAATAAACTAAGCGCCGTTTGTTTCTGGTTGCTTGGGTCGTAGCATTTTAGAACTCCCAACAAAGTATCTGAGTACCATATACTGTTTACAAGAGTGAAATCATCAATAAACCCAAGACAGACAAAAGACTTTGAAAAAGTCGAGATTTGATCACTGTGATGAAATAAAAACCATTCAGAGACTCCTGGTAGGAGGACAAGGGTTGAGTAACGTGTTGATAACATTCTGCTAGTGCTACGTATATGATGGTTGCCTCACATCTTTCTCCTTTGCTCCAAATACTGCACAGCAAAGAGCAGAAGACCCTTGGCAAGGCAGAGGCTGCCTAACAGATGCTCAACTGACCAAATGATTTCAGGATCACAAGACAATTCTGGCAGCTGTAGTGGAAAAAAATCTACTGAAAAAATCTCTGAACTCAAATCATGTAAGCAGTGAGAAAATCAGCCTCAGGAATCCTTAAGGCAATCACACTGCATACTCCAACAATTTTAGCGATCACAAAACATGAGACAAGTTATACAAAAACAAATTCTAATTCCTCACTGACTCATTAGTATGCGGAGACATGGACAAGTTGTTCATAAATCTGTGGGAAATTGATGTGAGGAGTTGGGGGAATGTTCTAAGAGAAAGGACAAGAGAAATTACCAAAAAACCTTTATATGTCTGAGGCCAGGCTATTGTTTTAAGCAGTTCTCTGTGGTAGGATCATATTGTTCCTCACTAACCCAAGTGATACAAATCAGAATGGTGAAAATTACAGCTCCTTCTTCATGTGCTCAGCAGTTGCTGATGGCCACTGGGACCCCTGCCTTTCCTTGTGATTTGCTGACACCAGGAAGGAGAAGCTGGAAGGACTGCAGCCTGCACAAAGGAAAAAGCTCTTTCCTCCTTCTTCCTCTCACATAACTGTGCAGAACCAAAAGGCATAAAACAGCACTTGAATAAATGATTTTATTATGCAGGATACAAGAATAGGAAAGGGCTGAGTAAACACATGGAAAGAATAAAATTCCAAAGCTTGGTGTCATTAAGAGGCCCAGACTCCCCACTTCACATGTCTGTATATCATTTCCTTTCCTACAGAGGCTAAAGTCAGTACTGTGACTGTCAGTGTAGGAAGCTGGAACAGTCACATTACTGGGCAATTGTTTGCAGCAGCAGAGCTGTGTCACAGAGACAGCAGACTTCATGGAAGAAATCTCCCAGCACTTTTAAGAGTTTGCCAGCTGGATAACACTGCAACATTGGGTTCACAGATTTCTGACTTTTTTTTTAACAGGAACTGTATTTACGTGCAGAAAGAAGGAAGGTTTTGATAGTGCAGGATTAAGGTGTGTTTATTTTGTGCCTGATTTCTACCATACAAAGGACTTTGTGTTACTTGTGCAGTCATACAATAGTCTGGAGGGTAATAGAAAACTCCTGAATAGAAGGAAAGAGAATGGTCTTGAAACAGGAAGACAATCACCAATTCAAGTGAAATACAAAGGAAGCACTGTGAAGGCCTGGTCCATAACCTTGACAAAGTTTTACATCATCTGTATTTGATTCAACTTCATGATTTATCTGTCCTCTGAAATTAAATAGTTTCAGTAATGTTACTTTGAAAAAGGAAGAGTATAAGAAAGGGGAGAGGGGGTTCCAAAGTGGTGGTACAATATGCCTCTTCTTTTGTCTTTCAATAATGTACAGTGTGCAGCCTACAAAGATACTGAAAATGCCTCTGGGTTTCCTGTTTTGAAGAGGGAAATGTGATCATACAAGAATTGTCCATTGAGCATCTTAAACCTGGTGCAAAACCACAGACATTAACACACAAGTTCACTTTCAAAATTGCAGAATACAACAATTCAACAGAATCAATACAACACAAAATTCATCTAATAAAGTTCTTTTGTATATGTACAGGGCAATAACAATAGAGGCAGCTTTATACTGTGGCACCACTTCCCCTGAACATGTATTGTCTGAAGCCACAGCTAGTAAGCCAGAGAGGAAGGTGAGCTGTGTGGTGGAAAGCAAAAACAAGTTCAGTTAAACGTCTCTTTTATAATGTTTCTGTCACACAGGGATTGTTAGAGTTCCCACTTTTGCAATTTCTAAAATAATTCATTATCTCCTAATTGTTTATTTGTTGGACTCTGAATTAATGATAAAAATATAATTTTAACACGTTAGCTCTTGCTTTCTCCATGAGCTTCTAGAGAGAGTGTAAATGCACATAAGTGCTGCAGGGTTCTCAGAAGAAAGGTTGTCACTCTGTGTGCAGAGGATCTATGATTTCCTGACTGCTGCAGTCTGACCTTAATTCTTCTAGACTTATGGTTTTCTGAATAGGAATCTGGCAGTCAATTTGGAGGTGAATTTGAGATGGAAAAGTTGGTTCTGGGATAAAATCAACTTCTAGATGCTACAATGCTGTGTAACAGTGTGAGCATTTTGTTCCATCTGTTGCAAATATAAACATCTACAGAGCTCCTCTCAAAGCTAGGATTTCAAAAGCAACTGGCCAAGTCCATTTGAAGAGATGAGATAGAAGCCCTGTTTTCTCAGTTCAACAAGAGCAATTGTTCAGTGATGCTGCAAACAGGACTCATATCTTGCTGCCTGTTCTGGGACTCCTGAGCCTTACTCTCTGCTGCCCTGCCATGGAACACTTTCCAGAAAGAGTACAAGCCTCTGTCTTGTAGCTCTTTTGGATTTAAAGTCACTGCAGAAGCATTAGGGAGATCTGCTCTTCCATTTGTCTTGTTCATGGAAAAATACCATTTCCTTTGGTTTATGCCAAAGGGTGACTGTGAGTTTTGCTTTTGTGCTTCAGTGAATATCTAGCCTGAATCTGTCTCATCTGCTGAGTACTTCAAGCTTAAAGTAAACCCCTGGCAGGACATATTGTGTAGGATTTCTGTGTTCAGTCTGCAGAATCAAATCTCTCTTGTTAAGACAAGATTTGCTGAAAAATCAGAGACTGAAATGCTTATACTTTTCTACTATCAAGTGATAACAACATGCAGATGCTAGTATGCTCCTACCTGGAAGCACTGACTACTAGAACAATTTATCTAAAACTTATGCCAACTTTTGTACTGAAAAGTCTTGTGAGGAAAGGAAGAACAAGAAGATGGATACAAAAGGCTTGTCTATCCCAAAGACATATTCTGCAACTCATATTCTCTGATTTCATATTATAGAGTAGAGAACACCTAGGGCATGACAAAAATGTCTTTTTCCCATGTCTGAATTGTCTTTGTGGAGAGCAGGGCACAAAAAAGCAATGATAGTCTTGTTCCAGCATGAAGCTGATCCACATCCAGACTCAAGAGCTACAGTCTTGAAATATTTAGGTGTAAAATCCTTCCTTATCGAGGAAAATCCAGTGATGATATCTCTTCTAAATCCAGTACTAGATGCTTTTGGAAGGAAGAGTCATTTGAGGAAAAGACAACTCAAGCCTGATATGGTTTCATTCACATTTCATAATGTGTTAATTATTTGCAGAAAACCTTGTGATTTACATTTATTTGTGGAAATACACAGATGCAAACACCATGATTTAGTTCTTACTATAGATAGGATTAGTCAAGTCTATAGTGCAGAAAGCAAAGGCTAGAGTATAGCAATGGCTATACACAATACAATCTGTTTTCCGGAGTATTGTCTTATAGATAAGAAGCTACAAATTAATATTTCGTATTTAGATCAGAAATAAAAATTCCTAAAAATTTACAGAAGTGGAGGTTTTTTTTTCCTCTGGTTTCATCCTAAGAGTCTGAGATATGTCCACTGAAGCACACAGCTGCAGTGGCTGAAGATATTACTGCACCCACGGCTGTCTCATCTCTCCTCTTGAGACTGCTAAAGGCAAAATTATCTGCCCACAGTTCAGCCACTCTGTTTCATAGTTTTCACACAAATTGACCTCTGTGAGCAGTTTAAGCTCATGTGTGAACAGCAGCAGCAGAGATCTGAGCATTATCCTGCTGCTGCTTCTCAAGGGCAGACGTGCAAGGAAATGAGCTGCGACAGCTGTAGCTGCAGGCTCTGCAGCAGGGCACAGCGTGACAGCGGGAGACCACTGGGAAAAGAGCTGCCACCCCCGGCTGTGCACTGTCATTGCTCTGCAGAGCTGCTGCAGGAACTGCCTTTGTGAGGCCCAGGAGCTGGCTTTGGCTTCAGACAAAAAAGGTTGTCCACTACCTAATATTTAAACAGTTTAAGCTTACACATAAGTTGTTAAGTCAAGTGGCTTAAGGTGAGCTTGTAGAGGAGCCTCTGTAAAGAGATCTGAGAGAAAGAAAACTCTCTCAGGACTCCTGTCCTGAGAAGGAGGGCAGTTCTACAAAAAGGTGTCTATTCACAGAGCACAAAACCTCACAGGGAAGAAATTCCAGTGGAATGAAAGTAATGTGGCTACCAGCAGCTTTTGCTCATGGAAAGGACTGCAATTCTGCAGCGTCACTGTTAGCTAGCAGACATTTTTATTAACTAAGAACTATGGGAAAGGAAAGTCCTCTGACAAACAGACTTAAAAATGCAGAACAGGTCAGCAAAGAAGAAACGAGCTTTCAAATATTTATATTTGTTTACACTTGAAAAAAAATTTTTTACACTTAGAAAAAATTGAATAAGCTTGAATGTTCAAAAACTCCTGGAATAGTTTAGTCTGGAAGGAAGCTCTGCAGCAGGCCCACACTCAGAGTATAGACAAACCCAAATTTAAAATTGGACTCAACTTGCAGATGACACCAGGTTGCTCAGCTATTAACAATGGCTAGCTAACCTGAAAATTTTTAAACAGCTGTTTAAAGGGGTAGCTTTCTCATCCTTTAAAGAAATGTTCACTGTGCATCTTATCTTATGTTACAGCAGAACAAAGAGCCCAGACTTCGTTCAGCACACTACCACGAGCTTAACATCACAAGAGAAGAGTCCTGTAAGAGCTACTTTGAGAGAGCAATGTCCACACCCATCCTAGCTTTAAAACACAGCGACCATAAAGACATGCTGGGGTAAACTGCAGCGTGCAGCTCTGCCTGGGACAAATCTCAGCAAGCATCTCTCACAGCACAGCTAAAGCACCTCCTCATGGGATGACTCACAGCATTAGGCAAACTGAAGTAAAAATACAGCTTCTTTAGCATTTAATTAAAGGTCTTAAAAAGAAATCTATGTTGTAGAAAAATGTTTTAAATTAAAAAAATATAGTCCTATACCACAGAGAGAAGCAAGAAGAGACCCGCCTCAACAACTTTGGCTGCATCTGCACTGTTTTCCCTGAAATCACTATGCAAATAGAAACTCATTCTATGCAGTTTATGCTCTCAGCTACCAGGTCAAAAAGTCAATAGAAAAAAAGCCTATTATGAAAATCTTATGCTTGACTGCAAACACCATTGAGAATTCACTGAGGTTCTTACACTGTTCAGTGTAGTACAGATGATGGACACACCTGCCCCAATGTGGAGAAAAATAAAGTTTGAGAAGTCATGCTTCCATGGCTGACTGAAGACAAACAAAAGAGTGTACAGTGAGATTTACAGCCTCAATACATCAAGGTAGATTTGGTACTCTTTGTGAGATCTTATTTTTGGACCAATACTTCAATCTCAGAAATAAAACGTCTTATTTTTAGTGTTTGGAAAAAAAATCACATATAAAATATGTTTAAACATATATTTGTGCAAAATTAATTGTATTGCTGGATTCAACCCTTCTTATTTATTTATTTATTATTCAGCCAAAATTATTTAGCAACAAGCTCTAGCTCTTTTAATTTCTCTACCTCTCTGAGAGTTGCTGATAATGGACAATATTTCTGGTTCTCCAGCTGCAATTAAGTGTTATTCTTCCCAAAAGAAAGGGAAACATCTGTGTTTGCATCATGTTATGTTAACCACCTAGCACCTGGATCACAGTTCTAGGAACATAGTCTGGCAACTCTAAAGAACTATAGAGAATTAGAGCCCAGAGGTCATATGATAGTGACAAGAATTTGGTACAGGGCCATATCAATCTGGTTTGAAAAAAATTCCAGGTTTTCATGGGTGACTGTGCTAACATCAAAGTACATAAAGTATGTTATGCTAAATCAGCTTGACAAGCAAAGCTTTTAAAGAGAAATTAGATACATCTAAACTATATTGCAGAGATTGAAACCACAACGTCAAAACTTGTCATTTTTTTTTCTTTCTTTTTTTAAGTGTAGGTAAATTTAAGTTTGCTTACAGAGCAAATTATTATTTAACTCCTTTCTCCCACATGCCTTAGTTGTCTGGACAGACAAGTTCTGACAAATCTTCCTGGGAGGGTTTAAGGAGAATTCAGTTAACCCTGTGCTACCCATCCCACGCCTTGGAAGGAAACATTGCCTGTCCGTGGAAAGAAGTATTAAGACCAGTAGTAACACTCAGACCAGGAGAGGTAAGAGCTTAAATTGGCAGCTCTTTTCTTCACTGCACATGGTTTGGAATGCGAAGGCTTACAAAGACCACACCTATTCCAGCCAAGACAACTTTGCAGATTATCTTTACCAGAAACTTCATGGTTTGGTAGTCCTGAATGACTCTGCTTTGGTGGCTCGTAAGTTAGAGTATGAGCACTGATGATTATACTGATGCTTTGATGTTTTCTGCCTTATGTCAGTAAGGTTCACTAGGTCCTTGAAAAATAGCTTGGTATTTAAACTGCTCATGCTTATGCTCTCTATGTTTGATTTCCTGTAACTGTGACCTTAACGGCTACTTTTAACTTATTTTAATAATTTTCACTCCTGAATTACTACCATGTATCTCAGTTTTGACAGAATTCTTGGAAAGCTATTTCTGAAGAAATATACACATTTTAATGGCCTTAAATGAAACTTTGGTTCAGAATAATACCCAGAAGCTTGCTGGCACAGTGTACTGTGCCAAATTAAATAACAAAAATTTGATGGTTTTTTATTTTGTCATTGACTGAGCGAATCCTGAAAATTCCTTATGGAAGATCTGCAGAATAACCTGTGTAATGTCATTTTGTATTTAAGTAGCTTTCAAGTTAAAGAAGCTATCCCTCTGCCCACTCCCTGGAAGCACATTCAGAACACAGATCTCCCCTCTATAGTTGCAAAGCAATGTGCTCCACAGCCCTTGTCCTAAAAGCAGCTTATTCCTTCCTGAGCAAGCAGCTACCAGGCACACAGCTCTGCCTGTCCCCAGAAGGATTTAGGGTGTAAATAGATGACAATGGCTCTATCAGATGCTCAGCTGGAGAGATCCTGCCTGCTGTGTGCAAACCAGAGAGCATGAGGGTGTCCAGGCTCAATGTAGGACTGTGGGAATGCCTGAAAGAATGGGATATGTCAAAGTAATGACTGCATATGAAATTAAATCCTTACTTTTGGTAAAGCTGCAGGGAACAAATAGTTTCAATGACAGTTTAAAAAGGAAGGCATTTCAAGGCAATACCTTTGCGATTTTTTTAATCTTTCTTTTTCACCATAATTAATGATTAGACTAAACAAAAGCACCACAAATCTGTTTCCTATCACTTCCTCCTCTTGTAAACTAAAAAAAGAAAAATGTTTATAGGTCTGCCAACTACAGAAATCTGTATATTTATTTTGTCCACTGGGAATTTTACACACTACAACAACACAGAATTGTGCAAGGATTAGTAGGAAACACTGCTATTATTTCCAAAACACACATTGAGATATTATTAGAAAGGGTTATAGGCCACATTTTTGCTTTGATGCTAAAAATAAATTAAACTAAAAATAATTTCTGCTGCGAATAATTTCTCTGATTATCTGTACATTCAAGCACTTCTTAATTTTGTTTCCACTATAAAAAAAATTATATTCTCCACCATCATATAGGCTGGAATACGGATATTCAATACATATTGCTCTTTTCCCAGCACAACTAACTTGCAGGCAGTATGTGAGGTAGGTCAGCTCAGGCCTATCCATTTACTTCTCCTCTGGAATGTCCCACAGGGTCAGACAGTGCACAAAGGAAAATAGTTTCTGGGTGTGATGTGACATTTGTAAAGCCAGTGCACTCATCTGTCTGCATTGCTGTCATGTTTTTAATGCTTTTATGTGTATTGCAGCAACACTCAGCAGCCCCAGACACACGCCAGAACTAAGTGCTACAGCTGTACAAACCAACCAGCCACCCTGGTTTCAAATATTAAGCCTGGAGATTGTCTTCTAGGTAAACATTTGATTGCTTTCCTTCATCCCCACACACACTGATGTTAAGTCTCACTAGTTGCAGCTAACAGTTCCAGGGAGGTCTATTTTCAGGATACCTCCTCAGCCTAGAGATAGGACTTGGCCTTTATTGTTCCCAAAGCCTGTCTAACATCAGATCAAATCAACACACAGCTCTATGACAATTGATTTAGTTTCATAAAAATAGCCAGTACAGTACTAAAAAAATACTATTTCTAGCAGCAATTCCTTACAATGCAATTGCACAGCCAGTGGATACTCACAAAATACCCCAAATATTCAAGGAGTTAGCTGTCATGAATGTCAAGAAAGAGTCTTAGCCATGTGCTCCAGGGAAGGTAGTTAAAGATCACAAGGGAAAGACCAGCTTATTTGACATAAAGCTGCTTTCAAGCACTTCAGAAAGTTATAGGGACACTATCATGACAAAGATAACAATGAACATTTTCCAACACCTTGGCCATTTACACAATTATAACATTTCCAAATGTCGAAATATTGCAGTGCTGCCATCCAAAATCCATTTCACAGTCTGCCTGACTGCTCTATTGGGCTTTTTCATAGAGTAAAAACAAAAGTAACTTTTCCCCCATGCCTAGAAGGTATCAGTATCTAGGCTCCAGGCCAGATAGTGTCATATGCTGCAAATGCTCTTGGTCACATGGACAATTGCCTGCTGACATTCAAATCCACTCTTCTAGCCTTTCACATCTGTGTTATTCTCCTGGGTCTGTGCCTACACAGATATCATTTAAGATCAGATCACATAGTTATGACAAGCAGGGAACTTCAGTCCAGTCTGGTAGCTGAACCTTTGACACCATTTCTGAACTTAAACACACAGAAGAAAAAGACAGCAAAGGAGATGAAGGCATGGCTGGAACTCACTGGGTAATCTTTGACACTAAAAATATAGAGTAGTATACAAAGTAGTCAATATCTAGAGCCGTGTGCAGAAATTTCTGAGGCTTGTTTTCCAGATTGGTATTTTGACTACATATTAAATGTTCTACTTGCCAGGCGCAAAATCTCCACTGCCTTCCAAAGTCAAACCCACCTATTGTGTCTATATCCAAGACTGACATGAAACTGTCCAGTCATGGTCTTCCATACTTCCAGGTTCCTTTGAAATAGCCTCCTCTTTCCTTGATGGAGTAGGAACTACAGATCCAGAGAGGTTTGGGCTTGGGTTGTTGGGTTTTTCATAGGGGAGTGTTTGTTTGGGTTTTTTTCAGAAGATTTGTTCATAGTATTGACATTGAAAATACCTATTTTATAAATGTGATTCTGACCCTTCCCTAACCAGTCTAATTAATTAAATAAATGTTAGAAGGATAAACTGCAGTTTGATTGGAACATCTATATATGGACACATCTCATATAATTCAAACACAATCATCTGCTTAAAAAGTAGAATCTAATAGACATATTACATATAATGTAAACCACTAAGAGCTTAATCAAATGCTGATAAGGATGAGATTTCCAGTATGGACACCCAGTCCAAGAAATGTCTATTTTTCTTAGCATACATACATGTGAAATAATAGGAACATTGACACACTCATGTCTTTCTGTGCATGCTTTAAAATGAGCAAAATACTGCATTTTCCCTGTCAGTGAAGATTTCATTAGGATTTTGCTTGGATCTCTGGTTACTTTTCAATATCTTTTCTAAACAATTCTGTCATTCTGCACTCGGGACAAGAATATCATGTACATCCTATACTATATATGAACAGTAGAATCTGTGCCTAAAATATATGCTTACAGGCCCAAAGGTGGCATATTGCCCACCAAAACTACAGAACATCTTCTGCTTTCTTTTGTAAATGGAAAAACTTGATCAGTTTAAAAGAAGTGCCACTCTCCCGTGATAGGGCCTGCATTTCTCAGAGTCTGCAGAATACCCATAAACTGCTCCTGTCTAATCTTTTTCCACTTTAAAATAATGGAAATAAAATACATATATATATACATATATATATATATATTTGGAGGCCTCTTGATATGCATATAAAAATGTATGGATCTTCCCCTATTTATGGGTGCACAAGCTCTACAGGATCTCATAATCAACAGCAGAGTCAAGAAACTTTTCAAATTAATAAACACCAGATGATTTATTGTTCACTAATATTTAATTTAAAACTGTATTATTGTTGCTGCATTAAATGCTGTGAAATTTTCATAGTAAGCTATATAGAGCTGATTGGAAACATTTTGTATAAATATGTGGCAATAATCTGCATGAATTATTCTCTTACTCTGTTCTAATTTTGATGTCACAACAAAGGCTACTTTGAGAAAAAGGATATATATTACTGCAAGTTATGTTTATTACGATTGATTTGGCAAAATTAGAGCTGTAGAGAACTTGTGCACCTAAGAATATTTTTCGGAATACAGAACTGCCAAGTGAGATGATAGCTATTAATTAAATATACTGGAACTCACACTAATTTTAATAGTTACACACTAATAACTAAAACACAACTATTAAGATAGCAATTCAAAACTAAATATTTTTCCATTTTTCAAAATTACTGAAATAGTTTCAACCTCAATAGAAATTTTCCATGTACTTCCAAGAGGTTAAGTGCTACTTATTACCCAAACAAACTTACAAGTTTAAAATTACTTAGGTTAAGCCTAGCAAACATTTGTGGAAGCAAAAATAAATAAGCTTTAAACCCCTTTTATTAAACAAGACTGCTGAAAATCAAAGAAAAAAAAAAGAAAGCCAAACAAACAGCATAGCTCAAAGCACAGGCAGATTGAGCACACACTTAAAGCATGTGCACAAAACTTTAATTAAGTGTCTCTTGTGGCTGACTTACAGAATTTGTCTATTTTCCCAGAAACCTGCTTTTCCAAAACTTTGAAGGGCCTACATTATATCTGGGAACTCAACAACCTCATTTTCAAACCAGATGAAATCAACAACACTCAAAACTGACTTGAGATCACCCACACACAGTATGAATTTTTAACATATCTTTCTTTGACCTTACAAACTTAGTAAGGCTGGAGTTTTTCTGGCTTCAGAAAAATACTCAAAAATGCGTAGGATAAGGTGAAATTTTGCAAGAGGATTAAAAAGGAGCCTTTCCTTTTATGATTTCACACAATTTCTGGAGACAAATTTTTCTCACACTGGCCATGAACAGTTTTGCAATCAGATCACTCTCTTCCTTCTGTCCTATCATCTTCAATTTTCTGCCCTCTGCAGAGTATCTATTTCAGGCAGGTACATTCTTTTCCTCTCTTTGCCTGTACAGTGTTTAGCTCACTAGGACTAAATATGTGAATGAGTTTTCCAGGGTTACCACCATATAAAATTATTATAATAGTTCTTTGCACTTTCTGATTTTGTCCACTCTGAACAACAAGAAGCAATTAACCCAAATAATTGGACCAGGAGTAGTTCTGCCCTTATTGAACTGTACATAGTCATTGGCTGCAAAACACCTGTGGTTCCAAGCCTTCATTTTTTTCTGACTTTGTAGCTCACTGTGGCAGCAGACAGCTTTGGTATAGTTAACTATAAAGTAATATCCTAAATATGCAAGACCTGTCATCTTTGCCATCCAAGCTATTCTGCAGCCATACAAGCAACCCAAAATATAAACAAACACATAGGCAATGGCTAGCTAATTTAGGAAATACCTCATCTTTCTCAAAGTGCAGGGAGTCGAGTATCATCCCCCTTTTGCTCTGGAAAGAATGCTCCTCTGGCCAGCAGACTCTAAACCATAGCAGATGGTCTCTCAGGGGCCACTGCTGCTGCTGCAAGGCCCTCACAGGCAAAATTCCCCCAGATCTCTTCCCACCATGTTTCTGGATGTGCCAAGATGTTCATTGCCACAGTCTTGAGTAGCCTCGGTCAAAAATCCCCAAGCCTGTGTTATATATGGGTGTAATTCGTGCGGTTTTTGGTATATATGTAATAAACTGTGTTTGTAGAGATTCTTAGAAAGTATAAAAATATAGAAACAGAGCCAAGGGGGTTTGCTTGATTAGGCTGCAGGAAACTGAAAAGGGCATCTAATTAACATCACAACAGACCTCACTGGCACAGGCCAATGACTTGCAGATCGGCTATCGAGGAACACCCAAACCATTACATGACCGGGAGGAGATTTCTCAATACAGGGATTCATCGTCCTCCCGAGCTCAGCACCAGCACGGAGAAACGGATGATGAAACTGCGGGCAGATGCGTTTCATTTGCAAACGAAAGAATGGAGCCACCATGATAATCGTCCATCTTTCAGAAAACACCTGGACGATACTCAGAGCCATGATCAGCTACCACCGGCGATCATCGCTGACCAGAAATAGTTTCTCCAGGAAGGGAGACCGCATGAATATGCAGTCCACTGTAAAGACTTTGCTCAGGGCCAAATAAAAAGTATAAAAACCCACCGCAGCACCGGGACACTGGCGTGAAAACAGAGGGGGACTCAGACGCTGTCAGGTCACTTTTTCACCCATAGCCGGATCCCCAGGACCGCTCTGTTTCCTTGATTTGTGGCTGTTACGACCGAGTTGCGGTCGTGGGATTTCGGACTCTAAATTTTTGTTAGCGATTGCACAATAAATTTCTATTATAAATTATGAAATTGGCTTTGCCTAATTTCCATCTATAACACCTGTTTTGTTTATTTTCTAATACATATTTCTTATGTTCAGTGACTGAAGAATTACAAGAAAAAAATTATTTTCAACAAGAAACTTTAAGAATGAGTTACTGGTAAATTTCTGCTTTCTTTTTTTTTTCCTTAAAAAGCTCCAAACCTTAAAATAAACCAAATAAATTATTCTCATTGGTCTAGTATCTACACAGATCATAAATTGCTTACACTTGAGCCCAGACTGAACCTGAATTTTGAGACTTGGAAGGATTGTTAAGTGAAGGAGTACAAGGAGAGGAAAACACTTATTACTTTGTCAACTTCATAAGGAAATCAAAGACAAGCTGGGAAAATTACCTACCTCCTGCAAAGAAATATATTGGGCATGCTTTCCCTGAAGCTGTTGAATGTATAAATGCCATATTTTCTGAATTTAAAAGTTTCTGTGGGGGGGAAAAAAACAATTTCAGCTGTCTAGCCTGTTGCCTCTCCATGGACACACCCCCTCAAAGCCCAACAAATGAACAACAAGAACACTATAATGGATGACATAAACTGATTGCCTAACCTAAAAATTTTGACTAAAGATGTAGTAGAAAATTTGAGATCCTTTAAAGAAGAATAGTTACACATTACCCAATCTTAGAGCGATATAGACTGAACCAAAAGAAGTCTTTTTATAGAACCCATAGGAAGTCAGAGTCTTGTTTAACAGGAAGATAATTTGTTTTCTGTGGTTTTTTTTAAGCAGCATTCACTGTTTTGAGACATGCTTTTCTGTAGCACACTTTAACTCATAAAAATAATGATTTAGTGTATAAATTCCATTTTGTCATGAAGTAGCAGCTACTTCATCTCTAGAGACACAAACAGCCTTACTGGGCATAGTTTTTGTTTGCCATGATATCAATGGCTGGTGCAGAGTCTGGCATAATACTGATCTCAGGTGATTTAATGTCAGGAAAAATGCATTGATTAGAGGCCTCAAATACAAAGCACTAAAGGCATAGCAATAAGAAGGCATTATTGTCATTGATGCATGGTTTCTGGGCAAAACCCCAATGAACAGGCTATTTAACAATAATGTTTGCATGCCTTTTATCTCTTTATTCTGCTTGTGAATGCTGAGAAAAACTGCAGCCCTTATATAGAAAAAACCCACAGTAATTGCTCAAAGCAAGAGTACAATAATTACGGGTCTCTCTAACAGCAGCAATATGTGTGAGACTGTCGTAGTTTGAGACAAACCTAAAACTCTTCCCCTGCTCTAGTCTAGCCAGTAGAACATTTCTACTCTTGGCATTTCACCTGTTTCATGACTTCGCTTGTTCCTGCTGTGTCCTGGACAAAGACATTGACTTTTGTAAGTCATTCTTGTTTCTCTATTCTCTAGAAATAAAAAAAAAAATTCATAACAGTGAAATCAAGAAAGTTCTAGCTGGTAGCCATACAAGTACTCATCCTGTTATCTAAAAGGCAGGTCTTTGGCATATGAACAAGTTAAGAACACAGGTGACAGAATTCCTGCAATAACTAATAGCTGTTATGACTGATAGAGTGAAGCCTTCACTCTCCTATACTTGTAGTTTACAGTGGTCATCCATAGCATTAATATAACATAGGTTTCCCAAAGCCGTCTGTAATTCCTAATCAGTTTCTTTCTAAATGCATGATTTTCAATATACAGAAGCTACATTTTGAAGATGTGTAAGTGATCCTGTGACTTAAAAAACTAGTGACCTAACATCAGCTGAGAGGTGTCTGAGGATAGATACCAACTTCAACAAGGGCAGCCTGGAAATAGGATATCAGGTTTCTGCTCCCTGCCATTCTGCACCACCAATCCCCTGATCAGTTACTTGAATCAGGTGTAGAGAGTGGTCTATATCTATCTAATATGAACTCTGGGATAGTAACACACCAGCATTTCCTGTGATGCCCTAGTAAGTAGGTTTCTAGCCCTGTCCCACAAAAGTCAGCTACTGACTTCAGTTAGGACAGAGGCAGAACCCACATGCTGGAGAGCACATTCTGCAAGGGCAGTCCTAACCAACAGCAAGTTTATTTTGAAGCTAGATAGAAGGTTTTAGTAAGGACAGATGATGACTTAATACCTAAAAAAGCCTACACAATTCCATGAAGATCTTATTAAACAATACACTCAAAGGTGGCTGTACCATAATCATGGTGATTTGTTCTCCCCCCTCTTTAAACATTCATAGAGCTGGGCCCTTACAAATGCACATACATAGATGCAAAAAGACTGTTTTTCAGTCTCTTGTAAAGAGATTGTAAGAACAGTATTGCAGTATGTCCCCTGGGGCCCGAGCACCTGAACCAGTAGGTACTTCTGATCAGCACAAGGAATCACAGAAGAGGTCAGGTTGGAAGGAATCACTGTGGGTCACCAACCTTCCTGCTAGAGCACATGGCACAAGATTGCCTCCAGATGGTTCTAGAAGTCCCTTTTGAGCAATTGCACACTTTGTAACAGCATAAAGCAATTACAGACCTTGTTTTTATGCAGATTAAAAACTAACTTCCAGATGATCCTTCATTGAAATATTTCTGCAGGAGTTACTTCTGGATTTTCTGCAGTAGCAAACAGCATAACTCCTACCCCACCTGTCCAGTTAATAAATTTAGTAAGCAAATTGCAGTGCAGTGCAGATGCAATTTGCAAAGTCCACTGCTTCTCAGTTTGAAAGGAAATATGATTGCCTTTAAAAAAGAAAAAAAGATGTTCCTAGTACTGCTATTGTATAAGCAAGAACATCAAATACTGTGTTAGGGCCAAGGTTTGGTATGTGCTGTAATCTTGAAAAATTGTGCATATATAACCATATATGTGATTATTCTTTGCACCTATGGTCTGTTGAGAGCATGGCCTCTTTTGGACTGTTACTTATTAACTGCAGTTTCTGCCCAATGCAGATAAACACAGCCACAGTACTTTTAAACACATAGGTCCTCACAGCACAGCACTCACCATGCAAAGAGCATTCAGCTCTATACAAGCACAGCAAATTCCCAAGTGCTTTTGCTGAGGCCACATAGAACTGCACTGATCAGAGCTCCATGCAGATACAAACAGTCCATTACTCACATTGCACTGTCCTGTGCTTGCAGCAGCAGGCAAGATGAGACAGCAATTTACATGAGAAATCGGACAAGTACTCTGTGCTCAGAACACATTAAATCTGTGTAAAGACCAAAAGTGCTGCTGTACAGTTGCCACTATTCCACCCTGCACAAATGGGCTAAGATGTTTATAGGCTCTTAGCTTTTTCCACAAGGCAGATAACAAAACAAGTTATGCTATTCATATATTTATATCCTAGGCGTGTGCTTATTTTTGTATTTCAGCTTTGGGAACCAACAAGCAGCTGTAGTAGCCTTTAGCAAGAAGTTTGCTGAATTCCAGTCATACTTATTTCACAGCTGTGCTTCAAAACCCTGTGTTACTCTCCCAGCTTTACTTGCACTGCTGCAAATGACAGCCCATCCAATGGACAGCTCTCACTGCTGGGGCACAGCCTTTCTCTTTGGACCACTTTCCTACCTTGTAGCTGTAAGAGTGTGTGAAAGACTAAGCAAGAGAAAAATCAGCAGAACAGTACAGACTTTATTTCATTTAGGTTATTAGGAAATGGTGTAATTTCTTCAACAGAAGCATGAATTTTGTACATTTAACACCACAATTACCTCAGAGAATGGATTCATTACCAGATCAAGGACAGATATTCATGCATTTTATACAAATACATTGAATTAATGAGAAACAGTAGTGCTAACATCCCATTTACTATTTAAATTACTGGAAGTCTAAGCTCAATGCAGGCACAGAATCCTACACCCTGTGACATACTGGAAACTGCAGAGATATTTAAAGAAACTGATGAGTTTGCCATTTTCCCTATCCCAAAGAACTGAATTGCATTGCAAGTTGAACAAACTGTTATCCATAATTAAATTCTTTCATTAAAGACACATTGAATTTAAGTCAGTCCATTCCACAAAATGTATAAAATAATCGATGAAGAATAATTTTGATGACGTTTCTACCCATGGTTACAACTATTTGACTTAAATTAAAATTAATTTGTTATGTAAGAAAACACAAGCCTGTGCACAGTACAACAGCATCCTTGTCAATCCCTGGAGAAACACTACCACCATCATATACTGCAGGAATAAAACCCCCTAGCAGTAAAAAAATCCCATTCTTACAACTCTGACAGGGGAAAATGGCTGTTAGGCTTTTCAGAAACTACTAAAAATCCTGAGCTAATTACTATCCATTAACAAGAAAAACAAAAGTTGAATTGGGATCAGTGTTGGGTATGTACTATATTTTAAAAACTGCTGGCTAAAAAAATGGTGAAGTATCTAATGCTGCTGAAAGTTCTTAAGAATATTTTATTACTTCTTTTATTGAATGGTATTTTCCAGTCCCCATGCATAGGTGTGGATGTTAAAAATTTATACATAGCTTTGATTTGCAAATACAGTCATTATCCTGTAGTCATCAAAAAACAGATACATCATAAATATGCAAGTAATGTAAATAATGATATATTGATTGAAGTAGTGAAAGTTTGCTTCTCCAGAGAAGTATGCTGAGCTTCCCAGAAAAGTCTGCTTGAAATGTCCTAGGAAAAGACCTAGTTAAAGACTAGTTAAAGTTAAGTGGTTATACAACTCTAAAGAATATTTAAATTATGTATGGGGTCTGGATTGGTTTCTTTGATTATTTTGATCTTTACATAATTAATTTATTTCTATCTGAAATGTAACTGTTCATGTCATCAATTAATTTCATGACAGTATAAAATTAAATTCTCGACACAAAACATTCTTTCCAAAGAAAAACTAGTAAAAAGATCACCAATGTCCTAGTGAAATCCTAAACATGAAACTATTGTGAAAGGAATTTTTTTTCAATACTCAAGCACCTTTGCACAAATCTTGACAGACTTCACTTCAGCTTGTACATATTGGTGCAGCTCCCAAGCCCATGGAGATGGGGGCCTGGCCACCATTATCTTAGGTGGGAAACATGGCTGTCAGGACACATGATGGCCAGTCTGCCTAGTGATCACAGCTCTACTTCAGCCAGATGGTCAATCTAAGATTAATATTTTTCAAAGATAGAAGGGAGAAGAGATGACTCCAGTAGCCGGAAAGGGAAGTCCATACAGAAACACAAGGCTTCACGTCCTGGGAAGGAAAGGTCTTAAGGGGGCAGTAGAATAAAAAACTAAATACATAGATTCTTCTCTCACATGGAGTAAAATCCTGCAAGCACATAACACAGTTCTCATTTACAGGAGCTGTGTATTACCAAAAAAAAAGAGAGCAAGCCAAGCTTTGCTAAGACATTCCAGTATAGCAGGGTTCTACAACACGCTACAGCTTTTCAAGCATTCTTCAAAACCTCACTCCAAACTCCTTTAGAACAGACTCAAACAAATCCCAAGGTTTTTTCTGACACCCCAGTCTAGGCAGCAGCTCAGTCTGGGGTGAGTTCTGCCCTACTGTGAGGGCAGGTGCTGCCCTCCCTCCACGCCCAGACACAGGTTGTCACCACCCCACATACACTGAGCTGTCCCAGGGACATAAACCATCACTTCTAGAAAAACATGTTGGAGCTGTAACCATTTCAGGTACAGCTCCCTGGTGTGGTTCACTGCAGAGTCACTGCAGATTCACTGGAGATTGCTGTACTGAGATGAGGAAGGACAAAATAAGCAACCAGGAAGAGGAAAGAGTAGAACCATCTCTTTCAGCAGACAAACTATTGTCTGAATTTTGTTAGCCATTTGCTTATTTCCTCAGAATGTTAGTTGAAAAATAATGCCATAATACTGTGTCATTATAGCATTATATGCCATATTTAAATCAGGTTCACCCCATGAGATTAATGAGGGCATATTACAAAACACTATGAGGTTCAATTCTAAATATGAGGAGAAATTGAATGACTCATCTATGATCCCATACAAAATGAAAGCACATTAAAACAGTGTCACTTTAAGGCTCCAGCAAAAGAGTATTTTACTGCAGCTCGGTTCCAAAAAATGTCAAAATAACAAAGAATATACTGCATAAACAGAGGGTTTTTTCCTTAATTTTCACATCACTATAATAGCACTTTCACAAGAGTTCAAGTTAGATTTGGTTTGAGATATTTTAATACTGTTTCTGATCAGATGGAGAAAACAGAGTTCATACATTTTGCAAACACCTACCCATTACCAGTAAGAAGGAGCGCACTGACTTGGTTGCCTTGGGAACATTTACTGGCTGTGACACTTTTGAGGAATATTTGTTTGTTTGCTTTATATTTATTTGCTGCCTAACCACCCCTTTGAAAGTTTTGTGCAATTCAGGAATGGTCAGGCATTTTTTTAAAAACATGCTCCTGAGGTACTCACATGCATGGGCTGGTGAGGGGGAAAGGCAGGGTGGGGTTTCTGCCAGTAACACAGTATTGAGGCTGAGGTTATTTCCTTATGAACTTTACATTTCAAACAACATGATCTGTTCCTTCTTTGGATAAATTTCCTAGAAATAACACCTTCCCAACTGTGAGCTGTACATTTTGTACATCTCAGTACTACTACTCGTGCGATGACTCTTACAAATTTACATTTTGTGTCTTTCCCAAATATTGATTCTTGGGAGAATTCACAGTAGATTCAACTTTTATGAGATATCTGGGGAGAAAATATGTTCTGTCCACAGTTTTCTTAAGGGTCCACAAATATAGAAAGCAATGATCCTATTAAACTGTTGCATGAATATATACATAGTTACACGTGTATGTACACTTATTGTACACAATAAGTGCCCATGTAAATTCTTGGTTCCTCTGAAGCTAAAACACTTACAACAGTTTCTGAAATATGAGAATCTAAACCATAAGTTTCAAGTGTTATTTTCTAATAGCATTGAGACAGTGTCAAAGTTTTGAATTCAAAGAACATAGTACAAAGGCCATGGGACTCATTTTAGTTGGGCATACACATGTTTATGCAAAAAAATGATGGATTAGGTTTCTAAAGTATTATGAAATAGGAATTGACTTCAAGCTGGCAAATTGCATTTCTCAACAGTGTTCATCAGTTTCTTTTTTCTCCACCAATGAAATCCTAGGCTCATTCAACCAAAGCAAACAGCATTATCAAGGTGTACACCTGTGTAAGCATAATTCAGCTCTGCCTGCTCCTATACCAAGGTTTTTCTGTTGTAATGATTGACTGACAATTTTTGTTTCTTAACAGCTACTCCAAAGTCTGTTGTAAAATGTATTTCTGAAATGAGTGTCAGCATTAGCTGTGTCTGGGGATTGACCACCAGCATAGTAGACTTAATTACTTCTAGTGAATTGAAAGGAAACAATAGAATATCATTGAAATTTAAGAACAAAGGATGCTAAAACTCCAATTCTCTATTATGTGTGTGCCTTTATAAATCTAGATTTCACAACATGATTAAAGACAACCTAAAATATGAGGGAGTACAGCTTATTATACAAGTGTATTTTGTCTGTACTTGAACTTAATGGAAGCCTTTGATTCTGCTTAATGACAAATCACTTTTAACTGAGAACAAAGAAGTCTAACCATAATTACCACTTGGACATTGATGATTTGTTTTAGCAGCGCCTGTGAAAGACAAAAAAATAAATGGAGCACCTACAGCCTCTTGCAAGGCACTTATGTACTTTTTATTTGCCACCTTTTTAAATGTCGCTTTGGGTACTGCAAGTAAATGTCCCTTTTCTGATTCTTATGAAATAGCAGGAAAACCTTATAAAAATTATTTATGAACCAGCAGGTTTAATCAATGCTGAATGTTCAGCTATTCTTTACAACCCAGTTAAACCAAACAAATCAAGATTTTTACTGAATAAAAACTATATGTTTATTTCCCTTATCCATTTTAGATCTCGGGAATATATGACATAAAATACAGCCCCCTGACTCAGGGCCATGAGAAAAGTTGACTTTATAATAAACTTCTTCTGGACCATTGAAGAATGACAAGGATGGATATTAAAGTGAGTCTAAACTTCCCTAACTTTGCTGATAAAACCCTATAGGATATTGTGAAGTCAAGAGAGCTACTTTTCAGCTTTCTTCTCCAGAAGAAAAATCATGAACTTTTAAGCAAACTAGCTTTGGTATCTTGAAGAATTACTTTATTTTGGGGTACTTTAAGGTGTTTCCATATGTGTACACTGAATTTCAAGGGAGAAAACACATAGTTCCTGCTAGAATAAATATTGCACAATACACACAGATGAATACAAAAGTCTAGGAAAACATCCCATCCATTTGTAGACTTTCTGCCATGCAGTCATTCTAAGGTCCTATACAAAGCACTTTTATTATATGAACCTTTAATATCTTACTTCTCTGTCAGACAGGCAGTCATGCAGATTTTTCTCTTCCTTGTACATCTTTGAAGCTTGACTGATGAGTGAAGTAAATCCAAGCTTCTTGGTTTTCCCATTTTCCTGTGCCAAAATGCATTTCTCTCAGAAAACTACAAAAGCCTTCTGATTTTATTCTACTCAAAACCTGTTACTTTCATTTTAGTCTTTCCCATGACCAATATACAGCAGAAAAACAGAGACTGTTCTAACAAAGTCTATTAAAATAAATACCCCAAACACAAAATCCTCTCCATGGAATCCTTCTAAGAAGTAGCACCACTGCTCTGTTGTGGAGAACATGAAGTTTTAGAAAGATCAGGACGTCACATTCCCTGAACACATTTGAGTAAATTCTTTTAAGAGCAGAATTTACTTCTGGTCTACAGTGTCAGCAGTACCATTAGAGAAATGGAAAAAGAGAACTGATGAATCAAAGGGCTGTGTTTCTCTTGCCTAGTGTCTATGGTGTAAAAGTTTGTTATCTAGTCTGTGCTACTCACATCATCTCCCTCTATTGTCAGTGGAAGCCAATATATCTCTGAATTTATCCCCATTTAAGACTACTGTAGAATAAAGTCCAACACTGTCTTTTCAATGCTAGAGAAGGCTCTTACTGTCCACTGGCAAGATGAAACATCTGGCCACCTAAAACCAGGATGTGTTTCTTGGGGGGACACTGGGGTTTTTTTTCAATGAATCCCACTCAAAATCCACAAAGCTCCTGAGGGTCTGTACATGTCCCTGAAATTTTAGAACTAGGACATGGACTTGGATAATATAATCTGCCAGTCCTTTTTGTTAATTTGCTCTACTCACTTGTTTGCCAAAACATTCACCTTGCATCAAAATAAAAACCTCCAGGCAGAACACCCAGGTATATTTTGGCCAGCAGGCTGTTCAGCAAGCTGATGTACTGGGGTTTCCTCACAAAGGGCTCTGGGCTCAGAACATGTCCTTCAGTTGAATAGAATCCACTATTCATTTTAGTGTCACTGTCATACTTTCTTAAATTTTTAAGAAGGGACCTTGCGGTTGCTGTAAGCAATTTGAGGAGCAATGCAATTTCCTGACATCACTTCCCAATCTTTCAAACAGCTTTTGCTCATTGTTTCTTAAAGACCAAATTCCTGCTGCTTCTCAGATCACTGATTCCCATGGGCCTGTAACAGTGGGAGCATAATGTTCATGTTTGATAAAAGTGCTCGGAATTTCCCCATCCTTTAACTAACACCATAAATATCAGCATCCCAGAGAAAAATGCCAACATTCTTTTCCTGGCCTCCTCATTCTTGAGAACTCTCAGTGGCCATGTCAGAATCCCTCAAGATCCTCCAGGATCTTTCATTATATCCACTTACTTGCCTTCAGCTTTCTGTCTAAAACTAATTTTTTAAATTTCTCTCTTTTTCTCCCACTTGACAAGCTGAAAGCTGCTTCTTTCTTTTTGTGGACACTGCTAACAGATCTTGTTGACCAAGTAAATCAACACTATGTAGTGATGAATCTGTTAAAGCATTTCCAATATATCCTTCCATCTTCTATGTATGGAGAAGACAAACAACTGGAAATAGGAATACTGGCCTGTGTAGATAAAACATTGTAAAAGACAACAGTGTAATTTTCTTCAAAGTTTAAAACAAACAGTAGCATATGGCAATGTGCATTAGTTATCTTGGATATTAATCCTTGGATTGATTGGATTGTATGGGTCTGGCAAGAAAAATGAGAAAAAACACAGAAAAAGAGAGAGATGCAAAAAAGTGAAATCCAACAGAAGTCTGTCCTTAGAAGAAGACTTGGAATCACATGCTTTCAAAGGACACCCTCTGGAATCACACATAATGTATCCCTTTCTCTTTTTTCTTTCTCTGCAGAATCAGTGGCATCACTTCCATTTCTCAATCTTGTCTGTGGGCATGCAAACTTCCCTGAATACTACTGAAGGTGTCCAGTTTGTTTCCAAAACACAGAGGATCTCTGAATACTATTACTGCTTTCCCTCCTATTCCATGCAGAAAGCCTGACAGTTTGAAAGAATTCTAAGCTCCAGGTTACAGAAAAGTAGGGCAATGTTTTCTAAATTAGATGCCAGAATTAGCAGAAGGCTTTTCTACATGCAAAAGGCACAGCATGAGTGAAGCTACTTTCAGAAGTCTGCCCCTCTTTCAGCTTTACAGCACTGTGTGTGCAATGTCTGTTCCACTTTGGGAAGCCTCTGTGCTGCCATGTGCAAGCTGACAATGAAGCAGAGGATTCCTTCAAGACTCCAGGTAATCATTCACATGTGCATTTACTTCCACGCTCCCAGAGAATACCTCTGTTACACATTTCATATGGGAGTAGTGAGGTGATGGACATGCTCTCCTAATATTTCAGCTGTTCTCTGTACATTGGGTCAAGTGAGGCATCCCATCATTTGAACATTTACTCAGTCTGCTCCCACTTTTGTAGATTCAAGCAGCTTCAGGACCTAATGCCTGCTCTAATCCTGCTCATTGTTGCTATTCAAACACCTTGAAAGAGGCAGGAAAGGGAGGTTTCTTGAGCAGTTCTTCCTAAGCATCTCAGAGAAACCTGCTTGAGTTTTAAAGAACAAATCCAAGGCCGGCACTCAGAAGCATAAAAGCATCATTACAGAAGATGTTGGCCCAAACCTTCTTGCCCTATGTAAGCACATGGCAAAAATCTTGGCTCTCCAGCACTACCCATCAGTTGCAACAGCTCATTCTATGCAGCTGAGCCAATCAATCTGAAAATTTGGGTGTATCAGTCTCCAGTACACTACTAATCATCTGTCCCCAAGAGAGAGACAGGTAACAGACTATGTCAAAATGTTGGCTTCATTGTGGGAATGTGACCTAATTCTGCAATATTATCTTGCCTAAATTTCAAATGAGTTTTAAGAAAATGGTGAAGAACTGTGTTTTGGGTTTTTTTCTCAACTATCCTCCTGCTTAATTAGATGAGACTATTAAAAAAAATGTAATCTGTTTAATCTGACTGTGCTTTTATGAAAAAGTGTGGTTAAGCCCTAGAACAAGCCTTCAAAAGTAAGTGGAGGTGGACTGGAGATAGGATGGCAGCTATAGATTCACATAAATCAACAGGTATTACAAGCATCTATCCCATCATTAACTTTATAGGTGCTGTGCACATGTGTTTCTCCTATCCACTACTTTCTACAAGAAATACATTTCATAGTTACTTTGATTTCATATTAAAATATTCTAGTCCATGAGGAGAATCTACTTGCCTGAAGGTACAAACAAGAGTGAATAAGAGAGACTCAATACTGTCAAAACTTGCAGAGTCCTGCTAACACACAGGGAAAACCCAGCTGTCTCGTTATGGATAGTCTCAAACTGCCTCTGGCAATAAATTTGCTATACAGTGTACCACCACATAATAGAAAACTCAGTTTGGGCTAAGAGGATGAAAATAAATTCGTTTTGAAGCTTGATATATCAAAACATTATTCTTTCAAAATATAGTTCGACAGTGCAAGTTGAAAACCAATGCAACACCAAGTTCTAGATTAAAAAACAATTGATCATATTATAAACGCAGCCTGGTAAAAAGGTACTGATCATTACCAGGGTGATTTGGGAGCTTCTGACAGTCCAAACTATAGCTTCAGCATAGAATTGATTTTCAAACTAGAATAGCCATTGTAAGATTTTTTTTTTTAAATAATCTGTATAAAACCAGAGAAGTACACATACAGGTGTGAACCCCTCTAAGGCAGTGAAGATACTGCCATTGCTTTTACTGAAGTGTTTCATTTTCCTTCAGATCAATTAAATTTCTAGTAAATGCTTTTTACTTCATCAAACCACATGCAGACAAATGCAACTCTTGTCAACTGCACCTTTTGGCTCATGGTTATGAATGTTAATGATGACCCTGCTGGGTCCATGGCACTCACTCAGTAAGGCACAGCACATCACTGGGCTCCACCAAAGGACATTCATCTGTTCTTCTGATGAATGCCCAAAACCTGCAGGTATTTGGAAGCACTGGTGACACCAGCCACCCAGAAGCTGCACTCAGTGATCATGAACAGCCTGTGGTTGGTGACTCCTTAATTTCACAGAGTTCCTAGTGCAGATACATTCATGCAGTGGCACTTTCCTCAGAATGAATTTCTTAATCTACTTCATATTAAAATGCACATTTTTTGAAGAAAGATAACGTGCTTATGTTTGATGGATAAAGTTTAGTAACACAACATAAATTAGCAGTGCAGACTCTGTCATGGAGCACACAAATTTTTACAATCTGAAATTATAGACTTTATTCAGACTTCCACAATCTTTAAAAAGCACCTGCTTATCAGCACACACTCTGCAGCATACTGTAAGGGCTCTGATACAGCACAATAAAGATAATTTTGTTATAGAAACTATTAATTATGAATTCACAGTACCAGATTAAATCTGCAGGGCAATTTGGAAACAAGATGCTTACTAAATGTGGTTAAATTTTTTTAGTTTTCCCTGAAGACTTACTACAGCTGAATGCATCTCTGTCACTCACTTCTGAGAGATTCAAAGATAAGCAGAAATTCCTGCTTTCCACTTTTCAGAGTGAATCTCATATGCACGTATTGCACTTCCTCCATCTGAAAAAATGTCTTTTCAATGTGGGCATTTCTCATGCAAAATAATTAATTTGGGCAACATTCAGTTCTACAGACCAAAAGAGGAGTGTTTCTTCACACTATGGAATAATTCAAACTTTGGGTCATAGCTACAAAGAATATGATGCTTTGCTTCCTTTTCATTTGCCACCATCTAATAACTTGTATGTAAAATTTAACAGAAACATGGAAAACACCATAAGTGTACTCTTGGTGTTAAACATTTATATCTGCACTAAATATCTCACAATAAATATTTTAATGTACTGCACACATTCCAGTTGCCTTATTTTGAACATTGTTCTGAATTTTATGGGCAAAAATCAAGGCTACACTTTTTGAAGGTCTGCCAATATTAGCTCTCAACTCATCTGCAGCTTAGAAGGTTCTCTACTACAAACTTTGGTCACTATTAGGCAAAGTTAAAATAGCTTCTTTCTGGGATTCAATGCTTTAACACAAGCACTAAGAATAGTACACAGCCACACCAGCAAGTCTGTACAAGTTTGCTCTAGTACAAAGAATTACAAAGCAGTCAATCAACTCAAGAAGTTTGAGAAGCGTACACAAAGCAAAAACAAAAGGGTATTCCATTAAAAATACATTATTGCTCATCCACCTGGTTGTATTTTTCAGTAAATAGCCCCCATTCCCCAAAATAGTTCAAGAGGACTAAAAAACTGCTGCCAGTTGCTTCAAAGGAATTTTTTTCAGTAAGACCCAGATTGTTCCAAATCACTAAACTTAAGTTAATGCACAAAACCCACAACAAAGTTTAACAATTTAATCCTTCATGCAGTGTTTCTATCTCAGAGTAGAAACCAAAATGTTGCCTTTTTATTGCTACATATTTATCCATGTGAGAATAAAATTCTACATCACAAGAGTGAATAAGGGCTGAATAATATCCAAAATCCAGATGCCATGTGAACAAAATAGTCATTACTGAAACATCACAGCATTTAGTTATTTATAGACACTATTCAGACTCCACCACTAGCAAGACAGCACATGCTACAACATTATTTTTGAATAGCTTTTCAGAGCACTTGAAAGATCTATTTTACAAGCCTGTACCACCATCCAGAGAAGAGTCATGTATATAGGGTAGAAGTAAAACACAGCAGGCAAACACATGCACTTGAAGGAATAAAGAACATCTAATCACTTTTCATGCAAAAAGAGTGTTGAAATATTTTCCTGTAATACTGACATTCACTCTGAGAGCTCTTCTCATAAAAGATCTATTACCCTTAGAGATGCACCATTTTGGAAACATGTGCTGATATTTTCTAAGAGACCTCTTGAAGAAAAAAAGAAAACTGCCTATCCCCAGCTGGCACAGCCAATCCATTATATGCATTTTTCTGTGAGTAGACTCCAAGATAAACTTCATCAAGAAGTATAACTTTCCCTTTTCACACAATCAAATAATCTTTTCAGTGTGGTCCTGTCTGCAGGGCAACCTGGTAGAAAAATGTCTTTGCAAATAAGTAGGTCTGTCCAAAAGTCAGTGTATGAAATCCCGTTTCCACTCGCAAATGGAAGAATCAGGCAAGAGGGACTTGGAATAGTGATGTCCAAAATTTGCTTTTAGGCTGGTTTTGGTCTAAAGCCTTCCCCTCTCATTGCTTTATTCAAGGTGGAAGGAATGACAGAGACTCACAGACAAGCACAGATCTACTGAACTCCTCAGAGGATTCACACCCAGTACAGAATTACCCCCCTGGAAACACATCTGCCTGCACAGGTGGAGCATCCCACATCACATTGCACTATCAGTCCTCCTTTGCTCCTTGTGTTTTATACTGCTCTTTTTTTTCCTTTCTGCCCCTGGTGCACACACATACTTGCCAATACAAGCCAGTGCCAGGGGCCTCTATCCAAAAGGTAATTTTGACTCTGAAACTCACACCTGTGCTTCATCTTCAGAGCTGCTGCGAAGATATTCTTTGGTTCCCAGTAGTGAGATGCTCTCCTGACCAGTCAATGCACAGGTCTCCTGCTCCAACAGGTCTGTGGGCAAGAGAGGCCCAGAGGCAAAGGGCCTGCAAAGATCTTTCTGATGGCAGTGGAAATTATTTTCTAACATTTGTCCTGGAAGGCACAATGCTTATCCAAAAGTAGAGAAGGCAGCAGTGGTACAGCAATTCTGGTCATGAGCCTAGAGCTGTGATGGCATTGTTATAACAAAGTGATGGAGCAATGTGAATAATGCCTTTGTCTGCCAGGCAACTCTGCCATCCCTGAGCCATTAAAACAACATGGCCACGTGCCAGACCTAAATGTGCTCTGCCACATAAACATGCCATGCTCATGCGAAAACAGTATTTGATTCAATGGTTTTTCCACCTGGATTTTTACATGCAAAAGAAGTCATTACTTCCCCTTGACTGTCATCACTTCTGTTATCCACAATGAGTTAAATACAGAAACATCTGAAAGCAGGAGCTGACATGGCAGCAATAGCTGTAGATCTCTGTTCAGAAAAGAAATCAGGGCAGATAATAACCACTGGTGTTTGACTTCTCCCTGTTTTCCTGGGTTTTGGACAAAGCACCGTATTGTATAAGCAGACTCCTAAAAAACGCAATATGTACAAAAAATATTGGTGTAATACTGATATGAGAACTGTGAGTTCATTTCATAAGAATGATGCTATGCCCTTCAGCTACCTAATTTATGAGTCAGAGGTGAAGAAGTTAGAGTTCTCCCACTTCATTCTCTTTCACAGTTGCATTTTTATACATGTTGTTCTGCCACACTCACAGTCCTCCAAGAGCCATTACAGGATACATCTTAGCCAGTGAGTGAAAACACTGGTAAAAGAGAGAGGGAAAAAATTTATTTGCCTTGGTTTTTTTATCTTGTCAACACACTTTTAAGAAGTTTTTATTTAGTATCTGATCATGTTTTGAGACCTTTCACTTCCTTGACTAATACTCAGATCAGTAATGGTGTCTCATATATAATATATGACATCAGATTGAGTCTAGGGAGTTTACTATTTTCAGGCCAGAACCACTGATGAGACACTATTTACCCCCAAATTTCTCTCACTCTAGCTGGCCAGGTTGCCTTACTAGCACTGTCCGTTTTTGTCCTCAAATTCAAATTGTCCTTTGAGATTTGAATTTCATATCTGCACTTCATACATATTACTCATGTGATTTCCTTATGCCCCCACAAATATTGGTGAATGAGGCTGTCAGCTACAGGGAAGTTCTAAAGTTCCACTGTTGCACAGGTCGAGCATATACACAACACCTTGAACAGTGTTGTCAAAATATAAGCTGAATGTATCAACTCTGTGTGTGCATTTTTCCAATTCCTCTGCCCTCCTACAGTTAAAAAATTCTAAACTGAACATACCGCAGAGCATTTAAAGGCCAAGTCTTTGTCTTTCCAGTCATTAGATGTGTTTCTGAAACACATGACTGTAAAATTAGCTTTTCTATAAAAAATATTTTGTATGCTGTCATTTTCAAAGGAAATATGTAGCAATATAAATTAAATGTTAAATGCAAAGCTTTTCTATAAGGCTATTGAGTCAGAAACAGAAATGCAGATAATTAATGAGACTATCTGTCCTTGCATATTCACTTCCCTCTCCAGTAGAGGCCATTAATCTTTAAATGGGTATGAAAAGTAGACACATGTCAGCACACAAAGAGCATGTATTAAGGACACTAAATAAATTAAGGACACCTCACATGACAGAAAAAAAACACTTGTATTTCTAATCTCTCCAAGCCACTCTTGCAAAGTCACCTTCCCAACTCCTGTTACACGGATAACCAGGAATTCCTAGGAAGAGGAACAGGGAGAATCCCAGCTCTTCTCCAAACTGTTTCAATTTTTTATAATGATTATTTAGACATCTATTTTGGTTAACTTATAAAACATTTTATCTTATAGATAGATGCACTTAAATGTCACAAATGGGGAAAATCATAATTATAAATTGAGTCTTGTGGAGGCAACTTTTCTTGCTTCTGGCAGAAAAGTTCTTACAGTCTGTTCATTCCCGCAGTCAAGATGTTTATAGTGAGGAGGAGACATACCTGTGCTTTGAAGCTAAACAAGGCTTTTTAACAAAACTAATTCTGATTGTAAAAATAAACAGTGAGATGAAGGAATGACAACACTTAAGTGTTATTACTCCTTATCTGCCCCAAGGTCTTCAAACACTTCAAAACCTGATACAGTCTGTTATACCTCAAAACATGCTCTGTGAGGACAATTTCCAAGCAACTTACTGGGATGGCTCATGGGTAGCTGGAATTTTGAAATTCCTTAGCTTTCTCCTGTACCAAACAATCATTTTGCCAGGTAAAACAATTTCAGGACTAAAAAAAAAAGGCACCAACGACAACAACAACAAAAAAAAAAAAAAAAAAAAAAAAAAAAAAAAAAAAAAAACAACCCCAAAAAAAAAAAAAAAAAAAAAAAAAAAAAAACAACCAACCCACAAAATAAAACATCCCACTACCCAAAAAACCCCAATACCAAAGAAATACCTCAGGACAAAACTTTTTTCTGAGATTCAAATCTTGATGCCTAATTACTACGGGCTCTGTCTCTTCACCAAAGGCTAGGCTGCATTGCACATTCTTGGGGTGAAACACCTCATTCTAATCTTTTAATTCCTTCCAGAACACTCATTTGGATTTGGATGAACCCCATCTATATTTTTTTCGAGGCTGCAGTCAAGAGGTTCTGCACTGCAAAAACAACGTCTCCTCAAGCTGCCAAGATTTTGCATCTTAAAGGCCATATACATGGTAATTCCATCCTCTGGTCTTTCTCAACCATCTTATGGACTTCCATGTGACCAGTTGCAGACTCTAGTGCCACTGGTCCTGCACAAGAAATTGTACATAGCTCTATACTTAATTTTTTTTAAATCAAATTTCTCCAGTCTGAAAAGAAGAACTCCTGTCTCCTGTCTGTGGCCTCAGGTCACACAACTCCTGCAGCCACATCTCACACAGGAAGATCTTTGAGACTGTTTTATTCTTATATGTTAGAAATTGAAGTCCCAAAGAATGGGGGCAACTAAAGATGTCTCAACTGCTTTTCAGTAAAACTTCTCAGTGTAGAAAGGGGTTTTTATGAAAAAAGAAAAGTCTGATATTTGTGGTATTTTGTCTGAAATACTCTAAGTTTAGAAGTTTTTCATTAATTTCAAGGTTTGCATTAAAATGTCATGAAAACCAGACAGTGGGCAGGGTATTCTGGTTGAAAATTTCTACATGAGAATAATAATAAAAGAAAAGTCAACTTAACCTCATGGACAGATTAACTAATAAAAAAGGGAAACAGAGTAGAGCTGCAGAAAAGTCACTTTCAGACTTTACCTTAATCATGTGGTCATCCCATTGTAACAATTTGGACATCCCAACAAACAAATATGTAAATTATCTGGCTAAAAACAAAGCAGTATTTGTTACCCCGAAAACAGAAAGGCATTTCACCCAAAACAGTAAAGGTGTGGGGATTTTCTGTATACAATATTATATTAAGAATCTGTTTACTCAGTTGCATGTGAAAACAGTATCCATTTTTCAGAGCTATCTTGTCTCCTTTGCAAAGAAAAAGTAAACATGACTTCAGAGTGTTCTTCCTTAGATCTATGTTTCACGATAATGTGAAAATAAGGAAGTTAGTGCTGCACATGGTTGGGAATTTTCTGAACAAAAATGGTGAAAATGGGAATAAAAATAACATCTTAAAGATCTTTTTTTGTGGAGGTTCATAGCTCTTTATATTAGATCTCTAGGCTATAGGTAGATTTATAGTCCCATTGGAGAATTATTTGGCCAAAAAGCACATCATCATACATCTTCTAGAATTGAATTAAACAATATTCTGCTCACTTACGGCTCCTACATGAAAGATTGGAAAATGAGATGTTCTACTGCTTAATGCAGGCAAGGGCTTATACAAAATTATAAAAAGCAAAAATTATTTGGTTCTGGGATCCAAGTATGGTACAGGAGTTCTTTAACTACAGGATGATTCAATTTCTGACAGCACTGGAGAGAATCTGCTGCGTTTTTTTTTTTTTTTTTGGTCTCTGTACACAAGAAGCTTCAAAAGAGCACAGCTTTCCTTTAGTTAATATTGAAAAGAGAAAAAAAATCTCTAAAAATTCCATGGGTATGAAAGCTGATATCAAGAACTGCAAGCTCTTTAGGCAGGAACTGCTGCCCAACAGCAAACACAGCTGTGAAGTTTCACCTCGCAGGACTGCAGACAGCAGCGTTTTCAGTCTCTAGCCAGCCAAACTGCCCAGAAAGGAGCTCTGGCCCGGTGAGGATTGCACCAAGATCTGCATGGTACAAGCCTGTCCCTGAGCTGCCCTTCAGTCATCACCTCCTGCCATCCAAGATACATTTCAGTAAAAAACACTCCAAAATTTGTAACTCTAAAGGATTTGCCCCGATCAGGGAACAGTGGCTGGACAAAGTGTTAGCTGGCAAGTGCCACCGAGATTTCACTTGCCAGTTCAGGCAATTTCAGCTTGCAACCTTAAGAGGAAAGCTTCCCACCTCCAAAGCTTTCACCACTCTTGCCTGCACACTTCCTCTCCTTCCTTCACATCTGCTCTGATGTTTCATGGGTCCCTTTTGTGAATTAAATCAATTTGCTAACCTGGCAGAAAAGTAACCCAGCAAAAACAACTGGGTGGTTTCCTGTGGAGCTGCTGAGTTAAACAGCTACACAAAGTAAGGTCCAGAGCCATCAGGGAGCTGGGCATAGGGGTCAGCCTGGAAGAAAAGGCCAGAGAAGAGGTGAAGTAACACATCCCCTTCACAATAGAAATGCAACTCTGACTCAGCTCAGTTTGCTCCTGAAACAGCAAACTATACCCAACCTAACTCTGCAAAAAAAAATTCAGGGTAATGCTCATAATTCATATGAAGTTGGTTAAGGCAATCTTTTGTTATAGGCTGTGAGATCAATAAGTTTGGGAAATAAAGGTAGCTTTTTATGAGAGATTAAATTTAACAGTTTCTAATTACCCCAAACTGATGGGCTTAAAGGTTACAACTCTTTGTAAGATTTGCATTTGCTTCAGTTAAATTAGGATCAAAGTCTGGAACTTTTACCATTATAATTATAATAATATAATTACATAGTCTTAGATGCATGCCTACAAACATAAAAATATTGCTAGCAACTGATATGGAGAAATATATTCACACAAAGTGCTGTTTTGATATGCATTGCTAGCATATCCCTATTTCTGTTGTTATTCTTGGTTCAGTCATTATCCCTGATGGGTTTGACCGAATGAAAGCAAAAGCCCACTTGCACTAGAACACTTATGAAGTCATTTTTGCATGCCACAGAATAAGGAGTCAGAACATCCTGGGTTTGATGCCAGGTTCACATATTACAGAAAAGGGAAAAACTAATTTAAACTTTGATTTTAGGTGTATTTGTATTATCATTAAGTACAATACAGTCATGAAAAAAAGCAATGAGCTAGGACAAGAATGAAATGGGAACACTGCAGTACATTTACAAATACTTCACATTACATTTACAATATTGGGTAAAGAGAAGAGTTCAGATCTTACAAAACAGCTACAGTTTTTTTCTTAGCTCACTGAGATTCATATTCACAAGACTGTTATAAAAATATTAGCAGAACTAGAGTTTTGATGTGCTCTCTAAGGCCAAGAAAATTAAGGGGTTTTTTTGGTAAAAGCTTCATCAAAATTAGGGAGGTTTTAGCAAACTTAAACCATTTCATCTTTCTGCACTACCAAGAATCACAGGTGTAGAATAAGTCATTGACAAAAAGAACAGAAAAATTCTGTACTTTAAAAAGCAGGTCATTCTTACTTCTTTTTTCCTTGCATTGTCTCACTGAACAGCACTACTGTGCCTACTGTCCAAAAATACAATCTGTGCTTGTTTCTGGGCTTTGTTATTCTGAGTGCTTTCATTAGCCCACCTGCCACTGACATATTCCAGGTTTAAATACAGGCAAACTAGAAAAGTTTTACTTCAGAAGTCCACATGAACATGCTAAAGTAGAAAATATTGTTTCATATTTCAGATATATCTCAAAAAATACATCAAATCAAATGAACAATGACTAATAGCCCACCTAAACTTCATCTAAATTGGAATTCTGCAAACAAAATTATAACAAAGGGGAGTACTGGAGCATGCTGAATGGAAGAAATTTTTGCCTTTTAGTACCACAATTGTTCATCATAGCTTTGTCATTAGTTTTCCTGATTAATGAGGGAATTCCTAAAATTCATCTTTATCATACCTATTTATTTTCTCAGCATTTGCCAAATGCACCCACAACAGAGCACACATGGGAAGGCTGTGGAGCACCCTGGTCACAGCCAAAGCACAAGTTCTCACGGAACACTTTTTCCTGCTCTGGTGGGATATGCCCTCCTGCCACTTCCATTAAATTAAGGGACTCTGAATATTCAAAGTAAATTATTTAAGCAATTAACCTTGCTGGGGAAAAAAAAAAAAAATCTGTCTTCTCTTTGATTATGCATTGAGCTGGTTCAGGCTGCAAAAAAAATAATCAGCAAGACCTCTGGGTCAATAGATAGCAGGTCATCAGTCACAGGGGAGGATGAGCAGGCTGGTCTTTTCCAGTGTCACCTTTCCATTAGATCTTTAAGGTCACACAGCACAAGCAGTGTGGTTTCATCCAAGCTCTTTTTGCCTGGGTATGAACCAGGCCAGAGAGCCCTGGAAGCTGAGATGTGTGTGGGATTTTTGATTCATTTGACACTGAAGGCAGGTGTGCTGTGCCTGGGGCAGGAAAGCAGACAAGGGATAGTCTGATGGCTGGGGTGACTGAATGACCCTCTCTAAACTCAGGTTCTGTCCTATTCATCTCGCTCATGGGTGATGAGAAAGAGGTCATGAAGGCAACTTCTCAAATAAGGTTACTAATTGTGTGCACCCCAGTTTTTGACTGATAAATGGAGCTGCCAAGTTATTCAATAGAACATCCACCTAAAAATCCTAATCCAGTAAATCAGAACAGGGTTTTTTTCCCCACCATTTTGTCCAGGTGCACAGCCTGCTATCAGCCCCTGCCTGTCTCTCGTCCCACCAGCCAAGCTCCCAGCTTGGACATCTCTCCCTCATAATCATCTCACAGGTAGCTCTCGTGCCCTCAGCATCTCTCTGAAGTGGGGATGCTCCCATCTCACCCAGCACTGACACAAAATTATGCCCTGCTGGACCCTTTGCACCAGAAACTGAAGGTCTGATTCACTGCCAGGCAATTGCAGACTTTTGACAGGATAATTTCTCAGACAGCCTTTGCACAAAAAGCAGTAACACAATCATGAATTATTCCTTCAGCCTTTCCTAAGTGATATTATATACCATCCAAGACACAGATCCTTCAGATACTCTCAGTGTACTTGACAAAGAGTGCAAATACATCAATTGAGCCTTTCTGAGCCTACTCTTGACCATTCTGCTGGAAAGTACATTTCTGAGCTCAGTACCAGAACATTTCTGATTATCCATACTAGGAGAAAGGGTGAATTATTCAGATTCTACATTTAATGCAGTAAGACATTGGAGTGGCCATTAACTGAAAAGTTTATTTGCTAGCTTATTTAGGAATATAGTTTTACCTTAAGGGATTATCCATCCAAATATTCTGTGTATACTATTGCAAGTGTTTATAAATACATAGCAGAAAACAATCCCAGCACAATTAATCAGGAGTAATGTAACTGAACTTCTAATATAACTGAAGTCAACAACCCAGAAAAATGAAAAGTCTATTCCCAGTTTTTTTTGGAGCTGCACGACTGACACCTTCAACAAAAGCTTGTTCTCAGATTGTGATGATTTTTCAATTCAGCACTGTCTTTTGATAAAGTACCAATTTTGCTTTAAAATTTACTAGGGCTCTTCAATATTTAATACCACTATTTTCCACTTCGAGCTTTTGTTTTAAATATAATCCTGCTCCAGTAAGTCACGCTGGTTATGTATATATACCCATTATGAAAAGAAAGAAAAAGTGACTAAAATTAATAAATTGTGAAAGCCTAGAAACATCACTCCCTTACCTTTACCATATCATTTCTGAAATGTGAAAAGATGCTATTTTAGACCTGAGTAGTTCCGGATTCAGGAGAAATGGATCCTGCTTTAAAGCCAGGGTTCATTTGCCTTCCTGAGCTCCTAGGATGTTTGGTACACATGTATATGTGAATATATTTGGGCCAAATAGATTGTAAGTCCTGCAATATGAACTACTATAGCAAATAATTGGTGCAATATTTAAAATGAATTATGAAAATAGCTATATTTAGTCTGAAGTGCTAATGTTACATGGTGTCCTCACCATAGTAACAAAATCTTTTCAAGCAAGAGAGGAGAGGAAGGAACTTGAATTCTTGCACTGCAGAGACTAAGGAAGTCAGGGGGAAGGGAAAATCCCATTTCACAAGCTTATAAATTTCAAATAGCAATAAAAGAGAGAAAAATACCCAACCAAAAAAAAAAACCCAAACAAACAAACAAAAAAACCCCAACAAAACGTAAAACAAAAAAAAAGAAAACCCAAACCTATAATTGTATTTATTCTGTGTTGCCAAGACCTCATTATAAACTTCTAGAAACATATAATAGAAAGAGTGAATATTCAATAAAAAAATTCCTCATTTTTTCCAGCCAAAATTAGGTAGGTGAATTATGGAAACACATTCCAACACAGTATTCCAACAGCAGTTAAGGAAGGTTGTTTTTTCAGTATTTTATGCTTCACAGATAGAAATTTACATATTCTACAAAGTGAAGCAGGAAAGAAAATAAACCAGATCTTCATTATGTCATGGCCACTTGGTGATAGACAGCTTGCAGACTATTTGGTGCTACAATAGAAGGATTCTGTTCAGCAGAATAAAGATATAATGAACAATAGATCCTTCACAACTGCCAAAATAAAAGTTGATGCTGGAAGGGTGACGAAGTCAGTGACCTTTCAGTGCTGTGATCAGGGAGCATAATTTATGATCTCCTGGATTTCCCTGACAGATTTCACATTTAGTCAGACAAGACACAGGAAGGGGAATTTTGCAAGCTAGACCCAAAGTTAATATTTATACTGTATATTTAATGGTCAGCACCCAGGATTTTGTCTACAGTGACTCTGCCTGGACACAAAGTTAAGATACAGGCTGCCTGCAGCACAGTGCACAATGTCCTTGCAGTACAAAGGCAACACCAGGGAACCCTCTCTGCCTTTCTACAGGCACCTGGCAGTGCTGCCAGAGAAGGGCATTGCTGCCCCTCCTCCTCAGAAGGACGTGCAGGATACAGGAAGGTGCCCAGGCTGCTGCTATGGTGGAGCTCACAGCTGTGCACCAGTGCCTGCCCTGAGCCTGTATCTGTGCATGGGCCTATTGATGATGTATCACATGGATGCTAAAGGAAATCTGATGGTCCAATTGCAGATGCCTCCCATGTAGTCATCTAAAACTCAGAGATAAAATCCATGCAGGACAATTTTAAACGTGTGTTTGAAATGCAGTATTGATCTAGCAGACAGCTCATTTAGTGGTACGACTTTAAAAGAAAATTAAATTCAATTCTCTTATTCTTTAATATATTTCAAAATTTCAATCAGTAACTCCAGACTGGCTGCATACAGTTAGAAACAAACCAACAAACAAAGTAAAAAAAACACAAACCACAAACAAATATAGGAGAACACACATCATTAACTACTGCATTGGAGGAATGTGGTAGAGCAGGCCAGCCATGTTTAATGCTAGATCCACGCTCTCGACACCAAGCAGCATGACTCCACATAGCCTAAAAAGGGATTAGAGCGTCTTACAGCATTGTATGCTGTTATTATAGGATATATCATGAGTACATAAGAATTGGATCATGACCACATGAACACCCACTCCTGATGATTCTTTGTTTTCCTGCAGATTATCTGCAGTTACCACCCCAAATTCTTTCCAATATATATCTGTATCCTTCATGCCCTTGTCTGTACCATCCACACCTCTAATATCAATTATAGTGGTAAGTAGCATTGACAAGAGTGGTGAACTCAATATATCAGGTAATTCAGCTGTATAGATTACAATTATCTCAACATCTCTTTATTCACACTGCAGGATTAAAAATGACTTGCAGGAACAGAGCTTTTCCTTGTTGCAGTGTTATCGTCCGTAGGCAAAAGAAAATCATTGTGAGGTACCAGATTCTGAACAGTTGGTTAAAACTATGTAATAAGCATAGTTTATGATTTATTTTGCGTGGATTTTGTGGTTGAAACGGAAATAGGACTATGAAACAGATTTAGAAGAGAAGAAAACCTCAAGAATATATTCTTCACATTCTTTACCTTTGTTAAGGTATTAAGGACAGGTTCCTTATTAAGTACAACTCCTTTGAGAATAGGCCTACAAATACTTTTCTTTTACTTTCAATTTCTCTGCTTAGTAAACAAATCCAAGCCTTAAAACATCAGGCATCAGAACAGCCTGCCCAGGTGTTTAGACCTCTGCAGAACTGGTCTAATTAAAAATAAATACATAAGTAAAATAAATGTACCTCACAACACTGCATATTTCTAGGAAAGAGGTTTTGGTACTCTGCCCCTCTCTCTTTGTTACTACATCTGTGGAGGGGCAAGACTCTTCCTAGGCTTCCACAGATGCTGATTTTCCCTTTCTTCAGAATATGGTGTGAAGTCTGTTCCACTAATCCTATGTCCCTTATTCAGAGAGTGCAAAGGGTGTTTTAAAAAACAAAACAACCGTCTTAGCTGAAGTATGGCCATTTGCAAGCTCATTACACAAGACTATCTCTGCAGGAGTCTCACCATTCCAGTTTCTGCTCCAAGCAGCACACCTGTGGTTTGAGAACCTGAGCATGGTCTCCTGCCCTATTAGTCACAAAACTGTCACAAGGAGTTGGAACTGGTGTACAATACTTCCTGAGCAGCTGGGGCTCCTCCCTTGCTCAAATCTGACTTGATAGTTAATTGATAGTAGCAAACCAAGTGAAAAATTCTTGATTAGGATTTTCTATTATAGCCGTGCATGCTACAGGGTCTCTGGAGAATAAAGCCATCACTGCTTACACATCCATTTAACATATTAAATGTTGTATAGAGTCTGTCTTTTACAAATAAACTAACTCAATTGTGTATGTACTATACACCACATATGCTCATATTCTATTGTTGCCAGGAAAAGTAAACAGCAGAATGCCATGTAGGCATAAAAACTAATTTCATCAGTGCCCTGAATCATTTAAATGACAAGGACTACATCATCTTTAAAGAATAATCATCTTCAGTGACTGATTATTGTTTCCATAATAATAAGTAAAAATACTGTTTCTTCGCAATCTAAGCACATCTTCTAGAGACAAATTTCCAAAAATTAACTCTGATTGTCCTTCCTTGATAAATTATTTCACCTTAGATTTTGAGTTTTGCCATTCTGCTCTACAGATGTTATACTACTCTTATTTCTGAGCAAGGCTGAACTCCTTGGGACTTAAATTTTATTTTCAACCACTACAAAATTTAGCATTTGGGAAATCTTTACTCTTGTTCACTAAGCCACTATATCAGCTCTAGTTCTCAATTTTACTGAGAACAGCTGGCTTGAGAAACAATTCCTAAATTTAGACTACAAGTAGATTGCTTGAGAAATAATTAGGTATTGTTACATGATTAAAAAAAAGAAACAGGCTGTCAAAGACTCATCCCACTCTTAGACTCTTAGTAGGGGTGTGAATAATTATATACTCATTTCACAGTAACTTTGTTGAATCAGTCACTGTAATATACAGCATCCTGGAACAAGATATCTGTTTCAAAGAAGAGCAATGGCAAAATAGCAAGACCTCAGCATTTCAGATAACACTTCAACCATTGGAAGACTGGATTCAGTGTTCAGTATATCTTTATCTTATAAGCTGAATTTCCATTTCCCTCAAAGTTAAGCAGCTCAGGTCAATATAGAATTATCATGGTTTTTCTCTTGTATGTCACAGAATTAAACATGTAACATCTGAATAATACTGCAAGTCTGAGTTCTCTAAGGCACATGGAAGCTTTTGCACACAGAGCAGATCTGACACAAAGCAGAAGTACAAATGCATTACACAAAGCAGAATTACAAGTTCATTAGAAGAACATCATGGAACCTCCCTGTGTACATTCTGTTGGTGTATTGGGAATTCTGCGTGGCTGTAGCCCTGACATGTGGCTAGAAATTCCAGTCAAATCACAAAATTCCTGACTCTACTAGGGCAAAAATTCCTAGCAGAGAATGAACAGAGTGCAAGGATGACTATGGTATATGGTTATTCCTACATTGACCAGAGTATGAGCACATATTTTAATAATGTGGATCCAAGGCTTGGCTTCTTATAAAGAGTCCACAATTATTTGGTTATGATGTTTAAAAGCATTTAGCTCTGTTATTGCTTATGGCAGAGTGTTCCAAATAGTAACAATATGCTATGTGGATCAGCCTTGACATCTAAAAGCAATTTTATCCTGAGAGTTAAATCACAACATTTAGCAAACCTATGGCAAATTTTTCCCAGTTTTTTTCCCAATTTTTTTTTGAGTTAGTGTAGATTTAAGAAGATGAGTTAATGTTCTAGAATTTTATAACAAGTATAAAAGAAGAACAGGACACAATTTATCCTGGGAGAGAGAAATAAGAAGCTGATCTAGAGATGGCCACTTCTGTGAACATGTCTACTAGGAAAATATCACCTTTCACAGGCTGCAGAATCTGTGTCAATGTGAAATACAATATAAAAATAATGAAAGAGAAATCAAATAAAATTTTAGTCCAAGGTCATAGCAATGTACCAAATATCAATATGTTTTGACAAAATAGGTAAAGTTTCTCTAAAATCCACAGCTGTATTTTTAAACAAACCCATCAAATAGTGGCTAAAAAAATACAAGGTCTCAGTTCAAACCAGAATAAATCCAGAAAATACAGCAAGAAGCAAATTACCTCCTGTGCAAATGCTGACATTCTGCATCCATTTTCATTTAAGCACTTCCACATCCCCAGTCCTTATTGTTACCCATATATTTTTCGTATAAAATTACTATTCATATTAAAAATCAGCTAGATTACTCAGATGCATATTTCTAGGCCTATCACTCAAACTACATAAGACTCATTTAATGCTGGGACCATCAGACAGTAGGGAAATAAGAGATTTCCCAGAAAATGAGTCAATTTAAATATGCACAGAGAAATGCTGCACTGTTACTGAAGGGCAGACACAACCTCAGCCTGCCCCCATGGTAACAAATATACAGCCCTGGATGGCACCTCTGGAAATGGGAGCTGTATAAATTCATATCTGTTACTTCCTGGGTCACAAGCCTAGCAAAATTCTCAGTGACTTAAACAAAAGAACATAATTGAATACTTGCAGTTTTGTGAAGGAAGGAAAAGGCAGAAGAAGACCGGAAAATTGAAATATTATTGTGTAGGAATAATGAAGGTAACTACAGTAAACCTAATTTTAACACAGAACTTATTAAGTTTAATGGTAGCATTTCTCTTCATTTAAGTTAAGCAAATCAGGTCAATAAGAATTGTCATGGGGTTTTCTTTTCAGAAAAACAAACATGCCACAGAATTAAACATGGATACATGTTCTGGGTAGCACTGCAAGTCTGAGCTCTGAGGCACATAGAAACCTCTGGAAGAGAGTTCTAGGGACTCTTCCTTTGGAGAGGAGTTGAGCAGCCTGCTCCTAAAATGTCATCCCCAAATGAGACTGCCACCTTCTCCCTCTCCTCCCCATGCTGAAGGAATTCAGAGTTTCACTCAGGTGGAAAAGAAAAAGTGGTGAGAGCAGGCAAAGCAACCAGTCCTATGGGTCACCAGCTATCCAAAAAGAGATTGAAAGAATAAAAAGATCAAAAGTGAGTGAAAAGGACATTTTTATCTCTTTCAATCAGTTTAAGTGAAATCAGGATTTTTTTCTGCAGGAGATGCACCATATCATCTTGGGCAGATAGACCATTTACTTTACCCCCAACAACATGGGATTGTGATGTTAAATTCAGATTTGTACACAGCACTCTCAGATCTCAGACCCATCGAGTATTCTGGTATTTGATTTAAAACAAATTTAAAATAATAAAGGAAAGCAATATGGTGGTAGGTGAGTTCAATGCCCCTGATTGTAAAGCCTCTAGAGCAGCCGTCAAAAAGAGTAAAGGAAAAACATGCAGCTAAATTTGATCAGCTGAGATGGGGGTAAGCGCTGTCACTGAGAGAACATGGTGTGAGAACTAGAATACTAATAAGCACGACAACAAGTAGAGGTCAAATGCAGAATGGATTTCTTTCCCCAAGTCGGAGAAGTGATTTTTTTTGCTAGTGTTTAAAACATTTTAAATAATGTGAGAAGCTTGGGAAGTTTGAAGAGTAAGAAAACATTCCTTTTCTTAAAAGAGAGACCTGCAGAGAGGTGAAGGGTAGGCCTTTAACAGAAATCTGGGGAGTTGCTCAGCAATGATCTCAGGAGAGCCTAAGGCTGCTCCATTTCAGTAAGCAGGCATGTTGGGTCAGATGTCTTACCTGTTTCTGAAATGTTACCTGCCCTTGTGTAACCTCTAATTATAAGTTTCAGTGAGAGTCTTTATAAACTACACTGCAGCTGGCCTTATTTAAGCATGGTAAGACTTGAAATGGTTCAGGATGTACCTCTGATACACCTCCCTTTTTCTGTTGTGCCTATCAGCCTTTTATCTTCCTCAACTGTCTCTTCCTGCCCCTACCTCAATTTCAATAGGATCAATTCTTACAAAACCATTTTTTTGTGGGATACTAAAACCAGAGGAAAAATAATTTGGAGAATCTAAGAAGGTAAGTAATTTTAAAAAATTAGAACTATACAAGCGATTAGAGCAGGGTAAGCCTGGACAACTCCTGCATGATAATAAGAAAAAATCCACTTAAAACTGTACATCCAATTCCTGACCATTTCCCTGAAGCTGGATATTACTCAGTTCATATAAGTCTACTTCACCATGCAACAATGTCACCTTGTTACTCAACCACACAACTCAAGAACACTAGGACTTGATGCAAGACCCCTGCAACCTAGTTCAAAAGGACAAAGGTTGGTAGGGTTTCTCCACCTGACAGCCTCCCACATGCAGCCAACAGAAGCCCTGTGCTGAGCTAGAAAAACATCATCAAACACACAACATTTTAGATATTATTCAAGACAACACAGTTGTGGTTTTCACCCCAAAAAAAGCAAATTTTCATCAATACAATGTCAACGTAGCACCTCATCATTCCAGCTGTTGAATGCAAAATACTTTCGAATGCACAGAAAAACAATATCAGAGTCTGCAAAACCCTGGCCCTCAGCACTTTAGCTATTGAGACTGAAAGACTTTGTTGGAATAAAGGATATTTCAAAACAACCTTCTGTAGCTGCATATTTAAGTCTAATTTGAGGCTTCAAGTAACACTTGCATTTGGCTTGACATTTGTTTCTTACACGTTCCTCAGATGGAAGACTGCCAAAAAATACTTATTATTCCAATTATAAACAAATGGTTCTGCTTGGGGAACAATGGGTCTGACGCTGGGAACCTTCATGCACTCCCAGGTATTTGTAGCATATTGGGAGTTCTCACATGCTGACTTCTTTCTGTGCTTTCCCTATGAAAAACATTTAAGCTGAAACAAAGCATGGCACACCCACTCTGCTTCAAGGTACAGCCTCACAGGTGGTGACACATGATAGTAATTAGAAGGGTTTTGGTCATGCTTTGATGGCCAGCCAAATTTGTATGTGTCCCTTCTAGTAACTCCAGTGAGAGCAAAACAAGTTCAAAGCATTCAATTTACTCTCCAGAAAAGTAAATACTGCAAACTACTAACTGAGCAGACTATTAACTGAGAATTACTGGGGAAGAGATTTAAACTCACAAATATATGTGCATACATATTTGTGTGTTTACGTGTGTGTATCCACCTATATAGACATACACACAAACACACACAACTTGTCCTTTCAAACAACAAAAAGAAGGCTGAGACTAAAAGCTTGTGACCAAAGACAGTGGTTGGCAAACACACAAAAGGGATAATGAGGAGCATTCATTTCCACAGTCTCCTGTCCTGCAGGCACCTGTGGAATGCAGTGAATTCATCTAGAGTGTTTGCTAAATCAAAATGAAGGCCTACAGAAAGGGTGTTGGCTACAGAAAAATAAGTGAGCTGTAGGAAAAAAAAATCCAAACAACTGAAACATACACTTTGGACTGGAAAAAGAGTGATAATGAGAAACAGGGAGAGTTCAATATCTAAGGGGAGGAAAAAACCAGAACAGGCCTAATATAACAAATTACATTTAAATAGAGTGTCCTTGAAAACAAGAGGCTATCTTTAAAGGAGAAAGAAAACACAGTTTTCCAGACACAGCTACCAATGCCAAAGGTGCTTCACACCAGCCCAGTTTGTGAAGTACCTCATGGCTTTCAAACCGACCACATAAAAAAAACACCTCTGGAGTTAAATTGCGGTGAAGAATACACACTTATAAAAATAACCAGATGACACCCTATGTACAACTGATGAAATAATGGGAGTACTCATTCTTTCTCACACAAGAAAACCCAAATACATCCATACAAAAAGGAATTTGATAACACAGATCTGGGAATTCAGCGGGGAATCTAAACTTTTCAAATGTTCTGAGCAAGAGGCAAAAGGGCACAAAACAAAACCAAGCAAAAAGGTCATTCCCAGGGGAAAAAAACCAAAAAAACCCCAGCAGCTCAGCAGTTAAGAAACACACTCAGTTTGTGGCAGACAATTTTAAATTCTCAGTCTGCAGGTCAGGTCCTGACATGCTGCAGGGCATGCTCTCACCATTTGGCTATGGGCAGTATACTCTTTTTCCCTCTTCCCTACCCCAATTCCAAACAATATTTTGTCAGATTCTATCCCTTTCAACAACAACAACAACAAACAAACAAAAAAAAAAAAAAGACAACTTAACATGTTTCAAAACCAGTACAATTTTAACCAGAGATTTTCGAACAAACTCTTTCTCCTATGATGAAATAACCACCATGACAAAGATGAGGGAGATGTCAAGAAACTGAGCAAACTGCTAATAGCCCAACATCTATTACTCTGGTTAATTGCACATCTTTCCTTTGAAAATCTCACCTTTGGGGCATACTGCTTTTAAGTTTCTCTTCCTTCCTTACTATTTTTCTGGGTTGTCTGGTCATTTTTATGTCTCAAATTGTTCTAAATTGCTCTTTTCAACTTTCATTAATATTCTCGTTTCTCCTTTCCTCTTCTCATCATCCTCACCAAATTTTGTTTGCACATTGCATGCTCTTAAGTTGTTTATTGTATTTTCTTCCTTCTCCCAGCTCTACATTTCTCTCCTGTTTATTTCCTTCACTAATTTCAATCTGGAGCATTGGACCAGATCATCTCTCCTAAATTATCTCTTAAAGAGATAGAGAAGTGTTATTGAGAAATAAGTAGCTTTCTATTTCTTATATTTTTCAGGAAAAAAATAGCAGATGTAGGAGTAAAGGCAAATACAGATAGTGCAACATCCAGCTAATGTGCACAGTTGAACCATGTCTTTGATTACAGTGCTAAATATCTGTGTTCTTTCTTGCTTTGTGTCTCTTTTTAAGTGATAGCCATTTATTTTCAGATCAAAAAATGCCAATTTGTTATATTTTTAAGATAAATCCTTAAACTAAAACACATTAAAGACATTTCACTTCCCTTTTGTGGCAGTTTTCATTCACTTTTAAATATCAAAAGTGACAATCAACCAGATTATTACATGGATGCAATTCAGGATAATAATAATTCCCACATTTGGGCAGCCAAATCCACACTGAGACCTTTGGTGCCTTGTCCAAAGGTATGTTTAGGTCTTACACATGCAGCTAAAATAGAAGCCCAAGTACAGCTTGTCTCAGAGTTGGGTACAGCCAATACAGGTCACAGGTGCACACCTGCTGTGGAAGTGTGAGCTGGCTGTGCTGACCCTCAACAGGAACACACTGAGAACACCAGATACAGGAAGAATCATGCCCAATGATCACCATTTATTTTAGTTTGCCTGTCGATATAGGATTCCCACACCACTTTTCTGTAGCAAGGCCTCTTCACATTTTTCTCATATTCAAAAAACTCAGCTTGCCTGTTCCCAGAGGCTTGGGCATGATTTGCCTAATTTTTTTCAATTTGGTGCCTGACCAAAGAGGAATGGCCAACCCTCTTCTAACGGATTTCTAAGTGGTACTCACAGTAAGGAACTATGAGTGGGACTCTTGTTGAATCTGACTAATATTTGGCCTTCCATATGGGCTGCTTTGGAAAGCAAAATGACACATTTCTTACCCTGAGATCTCTGAGGGAAAAGATCAGCTGAGTTATTACTTACCATCATATAATTAGTCTGTCTAAAGGCCAGTACAAGATGCATTAGGTTTCTAAATACTTTATATCCCACTGTTCCACCACAAATGAAACTAAGTCCAGCAGATTGCCCATTTTAAATCCTGGAAGCTCTGCAGTGTCAAAGTTTCATAGGAGATGCCCTTCATCCCTTCACAGAAATAATGGTCTTTATTATATTACCTGTAACTTGTTGTCCTGTCCTTGCCCCTTGGTTCTTGTTTTGGTATTTAAAATTCTTATAGCAGAGCAAGTGAAAGGGCCAGCATAAATGTTGCTAAAACAGATACTAACAAATTTCTGATTTCTAGCACATAGTATTTACCATTAATCAACTTTAACAGATTGAATACAGTAACGAAAACACAGTCACTACTCATCATCTTTTCTCTAGGAAAGCCCTGACACCTTTATTCAAGGAGGTGGTTTGTATTCCTGGCTTTACCTGCTGTATAAAGCAGGTCCTTTCTATACATTTTTGATAGATGCATACCTGCTGCTAATTTATAGTGTAATACCCCGTTTACTCCTTTTGTATCTTTAGCAGCTTATGCACATGAATTTTCATATTGAACTTTTCTTTTGCCTTCATACTGGATAGATTTAGGGCAGAAAATGTTTTCAGGGACTATAAGTCAGAAAATGCAATAAATTATTGCAAAGTCAGTCATTTATTCTCCCACAGAACAAAAGAAATCTGCAAAGTGACATCCCAAACCATAGATTTTAAATGGTGTATTCCAAAGAACCTTCATCCCAACAAATCGGAGACCACAGCTTGTACTTAGAATACCTTTGGTTTAAATGAAACAACCAAGAACAACAAACAACTTATTCAAACAGATAAAAAGAATTTCCTAAATGATGCAGTCCTGATACTTCAAAACCAGAACAATTCAGAATTCAGACTGCACAATCTACCAGCTTCATTTCTAACTGGCAATTTTGCTGTGTTTGGAATTCATATTTATGCTGCACAATGTAGGTTTTTGTTTGGGTTACATGATCTTGCTCTGCAAGAGAAATGCAGGATCAGCAAAGTTTATCCATTGCTTTCTTTGATGACAGATTACTAACAATGATAGATTTTTAATGATATGCCAGGAAGTGTATGAAACTGAATGGTTATGAGGTAGCAACTGTTAAAAGAAGCTGCTCTGAATGCTGCAAATAGAAAGAATATATTACAGTTCACTTCTGTCACTGACAGCCAAATCTGATGGTGTGTAGTTTACATTAGAAAATTCTTCCTTTCCCTACATGAATGAGATCAGAAGACCATTCAGAGGAGTGCTATAATTTTTTTTTTCAATTTGTGAGTAACATATTTTAAGGAAGATAGCAGAAACATTTTTTCTTCCCCTAAAACTACAGCAATTTTAAAAAATCCAGATTTATAACGGAATTTGGTATGTATTATGAAGACAGTGAAACATAGACCACTATAGCAAGGAAAAAGTGGAAATGAATTTTTGTAAACAGATTATTTTGTGTATTTAAACACTGAAATGCCACAAAGTTCCTTGGTTTGTTATAAATAAAACACTAGAGTAGCTACAGAGACATTGCAGCACTCTTTTATCCTTTAGAGTAAAAAAATAAAATGACAGATGCAATACATGCTGGTCAACAATAAGGATTTCCCTCAGACATGAAAAACTGCACCAGCTGTCTCTTTATTCCAATTTTACACGTAGTTTCCATGCTATCATAGAACTACCAGGCAACAGTCCAGCACATGCCATGCTGGAACTGATTCACCTATCAGGTCATGTGGCTCATGCCGTTTGCACACAGAGGCGGCAGACGCGTTCCTCCACAATACATGGAAAAACGCTCCACAGGGGCGCCACTTCCTGAAGCACCAGAAATCACGATGTCATGCCGCTAAAACTCTTTGCCCCACACATAAAGGAGCGGAGGAGGTAGAGGAGTGCTGATGTCTGGCACTGTTCCCACTATCCCCCTTAGCTGCCTCTCCTCACTGTCAGTGCACCGTCTCTGGGACGCGAGCGCTGCTCTCCAAACAAGGTAATACTGAAGTGGAGTGTGGAGGTGACTGTCTCTTTCACATGAGCTCCAGGATTTCTCTATAGCAAGGATGTCAATATAGTCCCAATTAGCAGCTAGTTTACCTCCTTGAAACCAGCAGGTAGGTTTCCTATAAATTATTCTGTACTTATACAATTTATCTCAGTTTAGAAAAGAAAGTTTCTCCGGGTCTACTGCAAATGACAGAAATTTTACCTATTTACCTAAAGCGTGTAGGTAGTATCATTCATATGCTGGTAGCTTTAATACAAAAACTTGAAGCAGAGTCTAACATGATCTGCCAGTACATCCTTGAGCCATTCTTTTACAGCTTTCAGGAACTCATCATCTTGATACAAGAACTGATCCACAGCACGCTTTATATCTGAAGTTAATGTCTTTGCCACTGAAAGTGCCATAACAAGGACATTGGATGTTGTAACCACTGTCTGATTATCCCCACAGCAGTACATGAGATTTAGTCACATTAGAGCTGTTAAAATGAATGCAGCTAAGTGGCTTGTAATGCTTTAGAAAGCTCTATCAGAAGCAAATTAGCTGTTGACCTCTTAGGGCATATGTAATCTCTTCAAAGCTCTGTCTTCTATCAGGTAGTTCAGCTGTTCTCTTGTGAAGAGGCCTGCTTCTCACTACAACTGCTAAGTGTTGAATTTAAAGAGTAAATACAGTTTTCAGAGGCTTTAATTAAAAATATTTCAGAAGTGTGAGGGTGCACTTGAAACAAAACGAGCAAGATTTTAATCTCCTCACCTACAGTAATCACTTCACAGCACGGGTGCTGATGGAGGCAGCAAGGATGGGAGATACACTGATGAACCAATTGAAACCAAAGAAAAATACAAAATATTTTCTCTTAAACAGGGCTTGCCCAGCAATGACAACAAGCAAGTAACCAAAGGTTAATCTGGTTATTTTGATACGTCTCAAAGATGTGCAGAGTCAGTACTTAATAGAAATCTTGTAAACTTTCCTTGCTGTGTTGAGATTGATTTCAGGTTGTGCTGCCACAAAGGGCTTTGCCAAAGAAAAACCCAGAGGCCCCAAACATATCAGTAGATTTGTCTGAGTGCACAAGTCTTATTAGCAAAAGAAATCATGGGATACTCTCACAGGACCATATTTTTTCTGTTTAGTTTACCTGGATTCTTGTTCAAAATAATCTAAAATGTTGCAACTTCTAATACCCTTATCAGTTCAATCCAAGACCATGCAACAAAACTGTCTAAAAACAAATAACGAGATTATTTCAGTTCCACTGCACAACGCTACATTTTCTGCATTGCAACACAGAGAAGAAACCTGTGAGAAACACACGAACATGCACACACACTTAATATCTTAGCAGCCTGTGCTGATTTGGGACTTCTGGATTGAAATTCCGCCTCCATAAATCCACAACCATTGCTATATTTCCTGAAAAAGAAGAAGTTGCCATTTTCTAACTAAATGGTGCTATGTTTTAGAATATTCTTGGACACCTGGACACCTACTCTGAAAAGCAAGACAGCAGCTCTTGAATCAAAAAGTATTAACTCCAAATAATCCTGTTTGATAGCATGTGCATACACACCTCTTAATCTAGACACGTAGCAATTTTGATTAGCATCTGCACAGTAGGAAAAATAGGGACTACCAACCCATTGTGTCCTACTGGAGACCTCAGGAGATGGCACAGATACAGAAAGTCATATACTCAGATACGGCATGGCAAAGCACTTGAAAGCCAAGGCATAATTGCTTTTTGATTAAGGTTCTAGGCAGTGCTATTTAAATATTGCATGTATTTTAAAAAATATATTTGGTGTTGCAACAGAAAACCTTATGAATTTCATCTCTTCACTACTTGTATACTACAAGTACCTTGCTGAAATGAAATACCCATTAACATGTTAGAGAAACAGAGAAGATAATTGTTTTGCTTATTATTAGGGAAACACCTTAAGCAGAATCGATCCAAAAAAACATGAACTCCTAATTTTAACTGAGAGTTCAAATACATCATAGAATCACAGAAGGGCTTGGATTGGAAGGGTCCTTAAAGGTCACCTAGGTCCAAGGCCCCTGCAATGGGCAGGGACCCTTTCCATTGCTCAGAGCCCCATCCAACCTGGCCTTAAACACTTCCAGGAACAGGGCATCCACAGCTTCTCTGGGCATTATACGTGGAGCATTCCCATCTCCTTTGAAGTACCCTTAACAGTAGGGGTTCTCTGGTAAACTGTCTGGTAAGCACAGACAAGAGCAAAACCAAGAATGAGAAATAATAAAAGTCCAAGCATAAAATCTTCAATACTTTTCCTCTATAAGGGAGCAGTTAGTCCTGTGAATTAACACTTCTATTTATAGAGAAGGCCCTTAAGAACCAAACTACTAAAGAAATTGTCTCCAATGGTGGGTGTCATTAACACCAATTATTTAGTGAGGAGAAAAGCACCAACAAAACAGCAAAAAACAAATAACCAACAACATCTAACAGTATTTAATTAACTTCCTTGTTGAATATGTTCAGCTCTGCATTTATTGATTCTCATACATAACAAGCTAAAGAATCACCAGTCTTTCCACATACGAAACATCAAGCAGTCTGCATGTACTGAGAAAGATCAATACAAAGACAGGTAAAAATGGCAGAACTCTCTCTGAAAGATCATCCAGAGAAAACAGATGTCCTCTTCTGGTTCTATTTCATGATATATTCTTTAGGAGAAAACTTACATATAAATTTAATACTGGCTAGAGACATCCTTTTCTTAATGAAAGTCTTCATACTCATCAGTGATAGTAATACTATATTGTTATATATTATTATGGACTATTGAATACTTAATCATTATTATATATTAAATATTTTATATATAGCTGACAAGTTAGGTCAGTACTAACACTATTTCCATAGACACCAGATTTCAGTAACAAGCTTTATTGCAAGGAAGCTGAAATTACACTAGTATTTCATGTGACTCCCCTTTCCATTTTTATCTCTGCAAGTCTTTCTATAGCACTAGATGATTATAGGCAGAGTACTGGAAGCAACTAGCTTGCATCTTTACATCTGTATTTACTGAGATAATATTCTCCTAAAGCCAGCTGCTTTGTGCTGTTTTGGTTCTTAATTGTAAAGTAAAACTTAGAATTGCAACAAAAAAGTGTTTAGCTCACAAAGTTCATTTATCAAAATCATTAGCCTGAGATAAAAAGTTAAGCTGATATAGCATTTTTTGTTGAAATTGCCACATTCACTCACTGGAACTAAAAGTTTTCTCAGGAGAACAGACTTTCTCAGAAGTAAATCTGCCATTAACAGTTTTCAGAGAGTCTCTCTCCCTTAACCTAGTTTCTCACGAAGACACTTGAAAGCTGCCAGTCTCATCCTGGGTGGTGAAACAGGAAAAGTGTAATCACAAAGTGCTTTGTAGAATCAGAAACCACTTCCTGCCCAACTCCTTTGATGCATTTTGAATAGGGAAAATAAAATACAAAAAAAAATTAAAACAACCATTATCACATAGATCCATTTGCAGCATGAAGACAGAGCTAAGCAGGACTACAGATATATCCACAATTATTACTTAAATCAGGACAGCACTACAGAAGCAGATCTCCCATTAATGTCCATTTCCTGAATTCTTTTTTGTGTTGCAAAATCCACAAATTGGATTTCTTTCTGAGAAAATAGGCTGAGAAAGGCATCCAGATTTATTTGGACCTATCCTCCATCAGCAGTATGATAAAAAGTTTTTTTTTTAAAAATAACTTTCATGTTTCTATGAAGAATAAAGACTCTAAAGTTCAGCATAGGAATAATGGCCATGGTATTCCATGCTCAAAGGGAAAGCAATTTTACTATATTAGTTTGACGAGTAATGTGTACCAAAATTAATGGTGCCATCTAAAGTTCAGCTCACTCAATCTGTACCAATTTGCTTGGCAAACACTTGTTCTCTGGACAAATAGCACCAGGTCTTCACCTTTATAAATTAGGTCAGTGGCACAATGGTTCCCTAGATTATTGCCTGCTGAATGATGGCTTGGCATAATACACAGGTGCAGGTAATGAAAACACTGTTAAATACACACTTTCATGAGCACTAAGGCATAAGCAGAGAGGGACCTGATTCACCAATGCCTGGCATCTTGTAATGAGAGTAAACAAAGCAGCATTTTGGAAGCACTCTAAAGTGCCTGAAGATCTTGAGTGAATTTGGAGCCAAGGAAGGCTGGTTCTTTTGGAGGACATCAGGCACTCTAGATTTGCATCTCCCAGACATAAGCTGTGGCCTTAGAAAAGGAAGTCTCCATTTAATGTGATTTCTTAAATTGGTGTTTCAGCACTTTTAGATTTATTTTGAAAAGTAAATAAATAAAAATACCCTCTCATCTGCTACATTTGTTTTTGTTTCTGAAATTATTCAAATAAAGTTTCTGGTACCTCTTCACAAGAAGATAACCTTAGTAGTGTCACAGATATTTCAAAATACTTTTTAAGAGTTATCATTGCAAAGGTGAACCCTGGTGGGAAGAAATGAATGATGTCTGTGCAGATCAGAAGGCTTTGGAATGCTGAACACTCTTTATTAAAACTATACTATATTACATTAATATACTATTTAAAGAGATGCTATTCTATACTACATACTTGCTTCTTACTTTCCTAACTAACAAGCTTGTGATTCTCTCTGCTGAGTCCAGACACAGCTGGATCCGATTGGTCCTTAAACCCAAACAATCGTCACCAGAATCCAATGAAGCAATCACTCCAGGTAAACAATCTCCGAACCACATTCCACATGAGAAAAACAGGGAGCAGAGATAAGAATTGTTTTCTCTTCTCTCTGCTGCTTCTCCATGCCTTTCCCAGTAAATCCTAGGGAAAAATTGTGCCTTGCTTTTCTCTGTAAAGAGAAATGAGGTGACAAAGAGTTTCTTGCTTAAAAAGAATAATAAAAAAGTAGCTCTTAGGAGCCTATAACTCCTAAAAATAAATGCTTGTGCTACTTCTGAGCAAGAAAATGAGCTGTTAAGGCTACAAGATTACTTTTATTTAGCTTATAAATAACTGTACTAAACCTCACTTTTGCTGGCAAAAAACAATGTGGTGTAAACTACATATTCCACAACAGGCATATTTATCCTTCTTCACTCAACACTGGAGTTTCAGTTAAGTCACCACTCTTTGAGGATATGCTATGTTCAGAAATAGTCAGCAAGTTACCTTTAGGCAATAAAAATATCATCCCCCTTGAAATGGGGATTTTTCTGGGGAGTCTACCCGTTGGAATCAGTATGACAGCTTATAGGCCAGACTGGTCTTGCTGGGCAGAATGATGACTGGCAAAATTTTGCATGTTCAGAACCAAGAATAGTTTGCAGAACTCAGCAGAAATTTTCTGGAAGATCAACGTTTTTGGATAAGCCTTTCCTTTTATTTTCATGTTCCTGACAAGATAGAATACCAGAAACCTCAGCAGGACACCAGCTCCTGTGAGATTCATATTCAATTTTCAAAACAAAATTTTGATTAGTTCATTTAAGATGAAGGTTAGCAAGCCAAACTTTTGGTTGCTTAGCTGAAAAACAATGGATCATATATTTTGAGATTCCCTTCAAATTATTTCACTAACAGAAAACAGAAAAGGATAAACATAGTTAATCTCCTCCTGTCAATAGACAAGTTTGTTTATGGGCTTGACTTTCTTCCAAATATAGCATCCCAAAGGACTTCCCAAACAACAATTAATAATGATATATTTGTTTTGTTTCTACACTGTGCTCATTAAAATTATGAAGTCAAGGGTTAACCAATGTGCATGGATACAATATTAATGGTGAAATGAATGCAGGAGGAAAAAATCCAGCCTGGTCTGAAAGTGAACCTTATACATAACACTGTTTTTTTTGAGCAGAAGCTGAGAAAGATCCACAGGGTTTTCTCTGCAGAGATGTTTTTGGAGACATTAATGAGAATAAATTTATTAGAGTTATGGGTGACTTTGAAGAAAGACATTGTGACATACAGGAAAATTCACAGAAAAATAAAATAATCCCTTTATTCATCAAATATAGAAAGGGAGACATGTTAAAAAAAAAAAAAAGGAAGGACAACATGTGCATTAACATCAACATTATGCCATTTATTGATGCTTTTACTGCTGTAAATATGTGCCCCCATAAGGGATGATGAAATGCAGAAGTATGAGGTCACACTGTGCAGTGGAACAGTTCAGACCACTGAAAGGCACAGCTCCTCTAACCTCTTCTCATCTCTTCCACTAACTTTCTACCAGCTCACTAGAAAAAAGAAAAAAACCAGGTTGAACTCTACAGGAAAAAATCAGGGAAAAAAAAAAAGAAAAAAGAAAAAAAAACCAAAACAAGCAAGTGGATGTTTTGTTACTCTTAGTTAAGGCAGATCAAAAAAGGATCTGGAAATCTTCAGGGAAGCAAACTATGAGACCAACAGAGCTGGGAATCAGGGAGAGGAACAGAAAGAACACCATGTAATGGGAAATAGCTGGAAAAAAAGTAAGTTAAAACATCTAAGTAGCATATTCTCCATTATATTTTTCATGGAAGAAGTGAAGGTACCTTAGTTTTATGGTATTACTTCAAATGATGCATAATCAGGATGATAGTGTTCATAATGACTAGAATCAGTACAATGATTTCTCAGAGGTTCACTCCTCCCTCATAGCTCAGCTAGCTTGTTGAAATAGCCATTACCTGTGTCTGGATAGAGTTTCTCATGAGATTTGTCCATTTATAATTTGTAAAAGGCATACATATAAATCACCAGATTTCTAACATTTTGGCCAGAAATCCAAGGTAACTGAAGTATTCAAAACACTTTCAGGTTAATTTAATCCAAATATCAGGAAATGGGAAGAGGAGACTATTAAAATATGATTGTATAATTTAGGTTCAAATGCAGCAGTTTATCCCTGACACAAACAGGCCCAGGACCCTGCGTTTGAGGAATGAATGTTCAGTTAAATATTTGCTACTGATACAGCTCCTGATTCCTTATGGGACTAGCTTTGGAGCATTTAGTGAAAAGGCCCACAGCTATTGATGCTAATTGCTGTTCTCTGTTTCAGGAAATTACCCAAATTACTCCCTTCATAAGCATAGCTATAGCTGCTCTTCCCCTCCTACAGGAGGAAGTTTTCCATGTCATTAAGATATTTTCTGCAGACACTAATTTCATGGCTTGAGCAAGATAAACATCCCCAAGACATCTACATTTCAAAGATCCTGACATCCTTAGGACCTCCTTTTTGATTTTATCTGCTATAATCATTTGGTATACTGTTTGGGGCCAACTATTAGTAATCTGGATGGCAAGTCTGAAAAATGAAAGGCAAAGAAAAACCTTCAAGTGAATTTTTGAATACAGCACTCTGAACATTACTTAATTGTCAAAAATAAACTAAAAATTACATTCAATATTAAACAGAACTTCACATGAACAGTTTGAATGTGTTTGTGTTTAAATGAAAATACCTCAAGAATAAAAACTGAAACTAATTACAGAAAAATGGCAACATCAAATATTGAAAATTTCAGCTGCACGTTTTGATTAGGGTGCCAGTTCCCAAGATTAGATTATATGAAAGCTTTTGTTTCTAAGAGATACACATTTGGTTACCTGACTGCAAAGACATATAATTTGAACTAATAAAGGTTCAGACACTAGAAAGCACATAATGAATCTAAAATTAAAAATAACAATAACAAAAAAAATACAGAAACAAGACAGCTTCACCCTTGACAACTGCCTCAAGATTTTTTCATATGTAGCATCACTTAAAATGAAGATGGTCATATAACTTTCCTGCCCCCTAAAAAAACCAAGTAAGGTTATGATTATGTCTGTATAGAAAACCAAATAAAATACAGAAAATGTAATAGCACCAATAGCACACAGAATAACCTGGAAAAGAAATTTCTGAATTAATATAAAGTCTCATTAGCTATTGTTGCTTATCCTAAAAGCCTAAAAAATTACTTTCTAGGAATGATAAAATAGTTGGGTACAAAATACACGGTGAGGAGGTAACATGGAGATCAGTGATAACAATCAGTTTCTGCAGTCTCTCCCACTCATGCATCACATGACACTGAGCTGCATCTGCACAGAACCCTAGCAAAACTCCCAGGTATTTACATGGGTCTATCATAGCTGCAGAAGTATAAATATACACTGAAGAGAAAAAAAAACCCTGCCTAAATCAAGATTAAATTGAAATGATCTCACAGTGAAAGATAGCAGAGGACCACCCTGTAATTTACCATCTTCTGACATGATAGTTTCTTTCATGTTCTGTTATGTGCCTTCAGAAACATTTGCATTATCAGCTTTTGCCAAATTTTATCATTTGATATTTCAGATCCAGACAGTTGTGCCAAAAAAGAATTGCCTGTAATAATGGTCATGCTATACTGCACAGGTCATGCTATCATCACAAGCAATGGCACTGACCTGACCAATAGCTCTTTAAGAGCCAAATTCTCCCAGAGAAATGCCAATGTTAATCCCTTTGGGATATTTTGTGGCATTATAACTCTGTTTATTCTCAAGTATTTCATTTTCAGAGTACTTATACTTTCTTATTTATTATAACAATCAACCTATTGAACCAAATTATTTGGGATTAAGTAAATTATTCCACAATGGTTATTCAGACAGAACAGAGTTTATTTCCACCACGTCCAGGCTGTATCTCATCTCCTCAACTGGATATACTGAAGTTGCAATATAGAAAGCCAGGTTCTTAGCCTCGATTTCCTGTTGTGGTTATACTCAGGTGAACAACGTTACAGCACGCAGTTCCCTATGACCAGACAACACTGCTACCCCCACACCTTCCCAAATACATCTAGTCATAGAACAGGCTTCCTGGATCACAAGCAAATAGCAGATTTGCAGGGATTTTACACTCCAACTACTTGTCAAAATGGTATTTTTTTATTAGAGCATTATATTACAGTATTTCTTTCACTAAATATGGACATTCCACCTACAGCTTGTAATCACTTACACTAAGGCCTCCTTACATTGGAATTTTGCTTGTACCCCATAAAGACCACCTTCAAGATGCAGATTACAGTAGTTGCCTGTAGATACAGATCACAAGTGATAGCATCCTGTCTTCTATGCCCAGCCCAAAGTTTGAAAAAACCAGGACACAGAGAAAAAGTTCGAGTAGACTGATTGTAGCAGATAAGAAGTAACAACAAGACTAAGATGAACTGCTAAGACTCTGCAAACATCATACAAAATGGTTGACCTGGCAAAAACAGGCCTTACTCTTCTCTTACACATCTGACTACACCACAGTTACCCTGATTTACAGAGAAGTTCTACAAGGCTAAAACTGATGCCAGTTAGATCTGGCCAAATGCCTACAAATGGAGTAGCTTCAGATGCTGGCTTAAACTGAAATGGCAGATGTACTGTCACATGGCAATCAGGAAATTAGTTCTGCTTTCTTTCCCAAATTGCTACTGACCCCAGCCATATCCTTATGTCAATAAGGAAGTGTGAAAACAGGAATCTGAGGAAAGAGTAGACTATTAAACAGCTTAGAAATCTGTTTTTAAAATTGTGGTTTTATCAGCAAGACTTAAATATCTAGTAGCCTTGCTTCAATACTATTTATGTCACTAAAAGGAGTTACTAAAAATTTTGAGCTTTTTCCCCTGGCAGCTTCCTCTGTCTTTTGCTTTAATTGCACAAAAACTGAATAAAAATCTTTTCAGACACAAAAGAAGGCTGAATGCACTGTAAATAACTGACCCATTTCAGGCTTTCTCTTCCATTGTGCCTAATTCCATCTTCCAGGATAAATGGAGAAAAGACTGACTAATCAGAGAAGCTTTTACAGTTACAATGGACTTTTATGACAGTTGCTATGTATTGATGCTTTTGTAACAGCAGGGGCTTGGGCCAAGCAGCAAAAGAACCTTACCATTTTCCCAGATGATCTAACTCATTGACCCCACTGGGGGAAGGGCTACAGCAAAGCACAGTAGAACCTGTCAAAAAGTGGCTCTTTGTTAGTAAGAGAAAATGCACAAGTCAGTGAAAGGAAGGGTTTATAAATCTTGAGACCACAGAACCACTTTGCCAGTGATTTTGTTGTACAACTCCAAGAGTTTCAGTATGAATGCAGCTAATACCAGAAACCTGCAGCCTGGCTAAGGCTGCTCTGCGTGGTAGCTAATCTTGCCTTTTCAAGGCTTCTTTTTTGATCAAGAAAACACACCCATAAGTCATTTTGACAAATAGTTTTATCTGCCCCAGGTTCTTTCACCTGAAGAAACTATCGCAGTCAGCAGTTTTGTCATTAAATATCCCTAATATTCCCATCTCCAGAAATCTTTTCTTCTATAGCAGAGACAAATCTTGAATAGTCCAAGGTGATTACTGGCTGGCAAGTAAGCTACATAAACTGAAAATTTGTAAAGTGTTGTTTGTACCACAAAGAAAAGACACACCTTGAAGTAGAGGCATACCAGGTCTCAGCTGAAATAGACAAATCAAATAAAGGCAGCTAGCTGCCCCTTTGCATGCTTCATGAAGAGGCAGTCCTAATGACCCCATATTGAGCTTCTACTATGGGCTGAAGGGCAGTTATAGATGACAACACAGCCAAACTCTTGTGAGCAGTGGTAAACAAGCTAAATACAAACCAGAGGCACAAGCTGAGCATTGAGACAGGCACACACACAAAAATCACCACCAAGAGACTACAATGAACAAATCTAAGAGGGCCGTGCAACACTGAGACAGGTTACCCAGGGTACTCAGAGGGACTCCATCCTTAGCAGTTTTCAAATTTGGAACAAGTGCTGGCAATAATCCCTGTTTAGGAAAAAGACTGGGCTTCAAGCCAACCCTTCTAGCCACCCTTGCTATGATTTTGGGAAAACAGTGGGCTAGGTAGCCTGTTTAAGGATGTTTAAAAAGCTTTATTAATCTTTTGTCGGAGCCAGGCAAAGCAAGGAGGGACAGGACACCCCTGTGCTGGAGGCAGCCCCTCTGTCAGGCCAGGGAAAAGACTCCAGAGAAGTGTCTTGTGACACTAGGGCACTGAAGTGTAAAAAGAGAGTAGTGCCATTACTGAGACAAAGTAAAAGTGACAGGTAGAAGGAATTAGATTAGTAAAATGATGTGAATAGTGATTTTTTTTCCAGGTCTTCTTGAAAATCAAGTGAAACAGACAAACCTGTTACAGAAGTGAAGCACACTGACCAGTGTAAAAACTGCCATCCAAAATGGGTTCCAGGATAGAAGCTTTGCTGAGTACCATCCGAGGGAAACGTTGGCTAGAACAGCTACATGTGACAACTTCCTTTCCAGAGTTATGGCTTAAATAGACAAAGAATTTCCCAAAACAAATGGGTAAAAACCATTTTATGGGCTTAATATCACCACTGTAGTAGACATGAGTCACATTCAGAGGGACTTTTTACACTTTTAATATTGTAGGTTATAAGCTATGTTTATTAAAGAAAAAAAAATAGAATATCCTTACTCATTTAACCTGTTCTTTCGTAAGACCTATTTCAGATAATAAAATTAATGATAGACACCTAAAAAAGTAATTTTCTTTGAATAGCCAAGGCTTCTTGGAATAAGCCCTTTGACCCTGTCTTGCTGCATATCATGCAGATATCACGCTTATTGCCGTAATATCAGTAACTAATTTCCTTCATTCTTAAACCCAGATCCTCTTCCTTGTTTCAATCAATTACACTGTATCACCCAGGCTGATTGATCCAAGACAAATGTGACAGGACCTTTGAGAGTCAGTCTGGCATGGAGTGATCTTCTGATGACACGGAGTGGTCGCGTCAGTCCGTTAGCTGTGATTTAGATGAGTGAATGCTCCATTAGGCTCTCCCTATTTCTTAATCATTTCTTCCAGACACACTGGCAACTGCCCTGCAGTGGACAGGCAGAGAAAAAACACCCTTCAGAACAATTGTGCTGGAAAATACGAGACCTCTCACTCAGCTTCAGTGACTGCAAACAAGAGATAGAGAGACGTCACTCCATCAAAACTAGACTGCTGTAAGGAACAGTGGAGTTGGATCCAAGCCAGGGTGCTTTACTGTCAATAGTACAAGCCAATCTTTTTGTCTCATACAAGTCTTACTAGTCTGTGACATATTAATCATTATTATTTAAGAAATTACTTAAGTATTTCAGAAATTGTTTAAGAAATTAAAAATAAGCAGAGGCCCATCCTAAGAGAACGGGATGTACTGTGTTAAACTTCCTGCATGCGGGGAACGGGAAAGAAGAAAAAAGATAATTTCCAGCTAATTGTTTATGTCCTATTCTTTGGCAGCTATGCCAATAAAAGCACTGAATAATGATCATGAAAGGACCAAAACAAGAGAAATTACATGTTCAGCAGTTCTTGTTATTTGAAATCCAGTAGTGTGTTTTATTTGCTTTTCAGCTTTACTTTGGTGTGGCCTTTCAAAAGGAAATAATCCTGTGAACAAAATATCTGGCCGAGAGACAAAAGGGCTGCCAAGTCTGATCCACAGGTGATGAGTACTTGGCCAGCAACCAAACTTAGGCTAAATTAAATAAAATTAAAACAGACAAAATTGTCCATCTGCTTGTACAGTTAATATAGACAGGGTGTAAAAAGGTGCTAATAATGACTAAAGAGAAAACCTTACACTACATGCTGAAGACCAAATGTCCAGCAAAAATTTCTGCCATACAAAACAAGCCAAAGCAAAAAACCTGTACAAAGGAACTCTAGCAAAACACTAATATGAAGTGCCTAATTTTTTCATGTTTGGTAGCAATAAAGAATAGACAAATTTTTCTGCTCCTCTTTGAATGGCAGAATTTGATCCTCAAAGCTAACATCTTTTTCATTTTAACTGTAGTAGCTAAAGGGATATTTAGGAAAATCTTAGAAGTATGAATCAACCCGAAACTAGCATGTAAACTGAAATAATGTGAGCATCTTTTGAGTCCTACACATGCAGTGTGCTTAAATTTAAGTCCATAAAAAAGAAGTCATGTATCAAGGAGGAACATAAATAATAAAACATCATAACCACTTAAGTTTTATATAACTGAAATGCAATCTCTGTCAAAAATCTAGCAGATTAAAACAATTTTGTCCCGTAGTTTTCAGCCTCATGTATACCAGCATATTCTTCAAATGACCCAATAGTACAGTAGCTATGTTCTTTAACAGCAAGTGGGACACCCAAATTTAATTCTTTGCTCTGACTCAAATCCACAGATTTTACTCAAATCCCCTCTGTTGCATTTTACTCTACTGCTAAATCTGTCATAGTTTTCCACTGCCCATAACTAATCCATGTGTCTCAAGCTGCGTGTTCATACTCCCTGATTTCCCTGCACCCATAACACATTGGTTTAGGAAATCAAAAAAAAAAGACCATTCCTTTTCTTCCCAGTGTTATGTGTCTTTGCTGGGTGAGATGCCTGAAGAGGTCCACAGTTAAGTGCTAGTTCTGGAACAAGGGAAGCAGCTGAGCACACAGCATACCAGGAATGAGCAGGGAAGCAAGACTGCCTCTTTCAACAACAGCCTGTGATTCTGCCTCCTGAGTACTATCCTAAAACTATATCTTTAATTTCATAACTATTTCAAATGAGATAGCTGTGGGTTGATGCCAAAACCAGGTTGATGCCTTGCTCACTTCCTTTTTTCCTGCCAGAATTAAGGCAGCCATGCAATAAGCCACATTTGCAAACTCACACTGGGTTTGGTTATGATTTTCTCCCATAAAAAATATGTTTATAAAGACAGGAGGAATGGGAATACCTTTTGGATATTCAGGAGTTTTCACAAAGTGGTATTATTACTATCTCTTTCAAAGAAGAGATGTACATTTTTAGCAAATACTCAGTTCCTCATTAGTGAATATTCATGGCTTAAAGCACTACTGAACGTGGAAAAGAAAAGCAACTTTTTGGAATTTAAAATATTTTAATAGCTTCTTTTTTTCTTTCCTTCCTTCCCTCCTTAAAGAGAGGTACTAACTTGGGACTAAGCCAACACCACTGGATGAAAATATATTGCCACCTCCAAGATGACCACTAATAGGGACTGGAGAGTTTATCTTACCAAGTGCCCACAGATATCTTAAATCACTCCTAAAATCAATGAAAGTCCAAAACACCCAACTTTGTGCATTAGCAGGATGCCTGCAACCTGAATCCAGCTGCAGAAAAAATGTCACCAAAAAAACCCAGAAACAGTCACTGACAAGACATTGGTTTTTATCTCATGAAATGGTTAAATGGAGATGAATTAACCCCTCTAAGAACACCTTGGTTGGCATGTTTAGTTTGGTCTCCCACAGTCACTAAGCAGACTGCACAAGCTCCCTGCTTACTGAACTGAATAGTGCTCTGGGCTGAATCACACTCCATTGTGAAGAAGGAGCCAGACTCACCCTAATACTTCCAGACTAGCAGCACCATGGGTTTAGGTCATCTAGGCCTAAACTTATCAGAACCAACTCTAACTTACAGGTTTTTTAGTTCCTGATCTTTATCAATTTTTCTTCTAACACTCAAAAAGGAATAGGCAGAAGAAGAAAGGAAAGGGGGAGAATGACGCTCGTTCCAAAGTAACCAGCCTAAACATAATAGTGTTTCATTAGACAAGGACAACATTTTACACACATTTAGATAATTATCCCAAAACAGAGTAGCAAAGAATTCTTGCTGTGAATAGAAACTAATTTATATTTCACAGATGTCAGTAATTTCACTAAAAAACTTATAAGAAAATAACAGCCAGTTCTTTTCTGTTTACATCCGCAAGCAGTAGCTACTCATCAGAGATTAAGCAAGATTAGTTAAAGGAAAGTAGCAGGACAACATAATGAGTAAAGAGAATTTTAGGAAGTTAATGTTTCTGGAAAATCCATCATCTGAGTGCAAAGTTTAAATATGCTTCCTCCCATGCCCAGCCTTAGTAGAGACAGATTAATTTCTTGGATCATTTTTAAAAATTTGTACTGAATCACTGGTAAATATTTCCGATAAGCCTTTCTACTTCATCAAGTGCTCTAACAAAACAAGCACAGAAAGCAGCAAGTATATGGCATGATTTCCTTTCTGAAAAACAGACAATTTAGAATATTACCCATCCCTCAGGCTGGATATTAATCCTCATTTTTGAGAAGAGTAAAATTCTTATTAATTTTTTGAGAAGAGTAAGGTTCTTATCTGTGGCTATGCTCCAAGGGGAAGGTGGGCAGGGTTGGCTGGGATTTTTCTAAATGTGCCTATCTTCATGCACACAACTATCTTACCAGAGGGTTTAATGCATTTCCTTAACCTCCAAAGGTCTGGGCTTATGCAAAGCTCCTGAACTCTGTCATTCCAACTCAAAGCTGTTTATACCAGAGAAATTGCAGAGCAAACACACCAATCATAACTTTATCAGCCCCAGCCTCACAGCTCTGCATCACTCATTTTTATTACTGAAGAGTTTGGGCTTTTTTTTTATTCTTCTTTTTAAGCTGTGCTAATTAAGAGAATCCAATGAAGTATATTGTACAATTTCTCCAGCAGAACCCCAAGGGCTACTATTTCAACTAGAAGGCAATCTTATAAGCAGAGTTATTATTGGTAGGGAGAGATTAGCTTGCCTCCAGTAGCACTGGAGTACTGATAGCCAGAGGTACACACACAGTGAGCACACCAGCATGGTATGAGAAACCAGCCAGGATTGCAAATAAAGCTGTGCTGCTAATGAGGAGCTGGAGGAATCGGAGCATGAGGAAGGACCAAATTAAGATGCCCTCCTGTCTCAGCAGTGCTCACTTTAACTGTCTCAAAGGGCCAAGTACCTTTAAGTACCCCCATCAACAGCATTATATTTACTTCAGGTCTTACCCAGGACTTTTTTCCCCTCGAATCTCAGGTCACAACCTTTTATAATTTGCTCAATGGCTAAAAGAGCAGGTGCTTGCATTTCATATAAAAATGCTGTTAAAAAAACAAGTGTAGTACACTTGAAATATCTTCTTGTGGCAAACATAGGTGAGCTATGGACTGACCGTCTCAATTGCCCACAAAATTAACACTACACATTAAGATGATAAAAATAATTCAATACTGGAATTAATCCAATATTTGAAACTTTCTTGATCTTTCTTCTCTACAGAAGGCAGATGATTACCTGGAAAAAAACTGTTAACAGTAAAAATCAAATAACATAAAAGGTTAATCACACATGAACTATGTCTTATATCCTCTCCACCACAGACCTTGCAAGAGTACAGGCAGTGAAGGACAAAAAACAGTGTTCGAAGAAGGAAAAGTAGCAAGTGTTTGCCTAAGGGCTGTCCAATTTATCAGTACTTGTTGAGGCTATAACTCAAGTTGTTTCATTTTTATTTTGTGTTGAATTTGGGATCCTCAGAGTTACTAAGTGCTTCTTGAAGCCTATTCTGTTAGGCCTTTAATTGATACTTGTAATCTGAAATGATAGCTAGAAGGGAAGAGGAACATGATGTAGAGTGGACTTCGACATTCTCCAGACTGTATCCTTTGCTGAGGGGAGTAGGCAAAACAGGACATGTGCTTGGATCCCTGCTCACTACTTGTCGTGTCAACACAAGGCTGCCTTTGCTGGCAGTGCACAGCCATCAGCCAGGCAGGGACCAGCAGCACTGCAGGAGCCATGCACACACTTTCCTTTACCCCCCACTGAACCCACCTGAGGGAAGGAGTAACATCTTCCATTTCAATTGGTGAATACCCATCAGAGACACCCCTACTGAAATAATCACATGTTATGAAGCAGTTGATGGAAAGACAGAAACTGTTAGAGATTAAGATAGGACTAACTAGTATTTATTACTTCTCTGTAGGCTTCAGGTGAAACCACACTGATGAAGGGAACTCCCTCCCCACCCTCCACAAGGTAATAGCATCTCGCCTCACACACGTCAGCTAACAAAGCTCCATGTCAATCTAAATTCTTTCATAACCAATATCTGGCCAAAGCTTTACCCTGCTTTTACTTTTGCAATGGGAACTGGGGACAGCTAAATGGCCTATGAGCAACCTCAGACAAGCCTTTTCAGAGTGAGGGGGAAAAGCATTGTGCCAATTGATTCTGAAACTCCATGGACTGTGTTGAAACAGCCATAACTTGAAAGCCAAGATAGTCTGTGCAGTTAGGCAAAAAGCAGGCTACCTAAAATTGTTGAACAAGGCTTAAATCCAAACTTGTGGAAAGTACTTTCTTTTTCCCCATATTATATGAATTTTATGAACACACTTCAAATTGCTTAAATTAATTTGCTATTTACAAAACTGTCCAAATACCACTTGAATACATAATTTTGGAAAATGTTAATGAGCTATGCAATTATTAGAACTACACCTGAACAAATACTAGTCCCTAGTGGAAATGGAAAACATCCAGTTGATGCAAACTGGTTTAACTCCCTTCAAACACTTGAAGCAGCACTGACTTATCCAAGTGAGGAATCTCTGTAGAGTTCAGACTTATTTACAACTCTTCTGCTGTTTCTATAATTTTCCTTTAGCCAGTCTTTTAATAATGACAAACATGTTTCAGCTAGTAGATTGTCCACTGAATATTCAACACCAATAATATTTGTTATGTTAGCTACTAAATGACCACCAGAGTGAAGAAGTTTTTTCTATTTCCCAATGGGGTTGCTTTCAGGAATGGGACTTGAACAATTTTAGGCCAAGCACTTGTACATTTAGAGATTTGTGCATCTGTGCATTTGTGCATCTGTGAATTTGAGCATCAACTTGCATGCTGATGTTGTACTGATCAGAATTTTCACAACCAGTTTTATTGACAGAGCTTTATTAAATAACAAATTCTACTGAAAACTAATCTGATCACTATAATTACTCATAGAACAAATTCAATTTACATGGAATATATTTGCTAATGCTTTCTCCAGTAGCAACCAGATGCTATTTATAAGACAGAGGCTGAAATATAGACAGAAAAAAAATTAAACCCATGAAACAAGAGATAATAGGCGATCCTTCTATGAGCCTCTCATTGTTTTCTGTCTAAAGATGAAACTAAGCATTAGTCAGTTATTTTTATCCTAGGGCATCATACAGCTGTTACACAATACTGGACTGAACAAGTCTAACATCTCAAAGCTGCAGAAAGATGGATGTCCTTCCTCCATATCTCCTTCCATTCACTTCCTGCTTGATGCTCCCTGCACTGACATAAATACACCTATCCTTACAACAAACTGCTTCAACTCACTAGTCCAGTCAAAAAAATAATTTAAAAAAGAAAACCCAAATATGCATAGTTTTTTTAATAGCTTTTTGTTGGGTTAGTGAATATAAGCACCAGCCATTTCTAGTGAGTCACAGAGCAAGGACAACGTGGAAGAAGACAGATCCTTGAGGCTGGGTGCAGGAGACAAGTAGAAAAAAAAGGGGAAGAAGTAAGGACAACCTTTTAGTGACAGCAAATTAACTGGCTTAATGCCAACATTATCTTCCCCATTATATCAGAAAGGAGTGCAGTCTTTTTGCTTATGCATACACCTGCAGTGTAGTCACCCTAGCGAATATTAAATAGATGCTCACTTACAAGACACTTCCAGGAAATAAGCTTCTAAAATATTTAGAGACACCCATTCTCATCCAACAAAATCATTTTGTATGGTGTCCTGTTTGCATGACAGGTAGAAAGGTAGAGTAGAAATTACACTGGAAATAAGGTTACCTCTTTCAGTTGAAATTAGTTCTGCTTCAGTGTTTCTAGTGCCACTTTGATACACAAGTACATGCAAGATCCATGTATATATCTCCATCCATAATGCAGGCACTGCCTAGACTAGCCAAGTATTTTCCCCATCTCCCCACTTTCATAGCCAAGAGAAATATTTGTCAAAGCATCATTGTTTTGCCTGTTTTCAAGCAGAGCAGAACTAGACTCCCTTCACTCTAAGAGTCACATCTACTCAAAATCATTCTGTTGCATCTGAAAAGCCTTTTGAAATAAACATCGACAATGCTCAAATTGTCCAGAGGGCTCAAAATTAAGGACCAGATTGAGTGCACCATGGAAGACTAGAAGATACAATAGCAGATGACATTTTTTTCTTCTTAAATTTGTCCTGTTGTTACCAAAATTGGTAGGAAAAACTTCTTGACATCAATGTAACATTAAGAATCAGGCATTATTTATTCAGCACTGGATGCAGAGGGGATATTTTCTCTTATTGTGCGTACTGAGTTCCTCTTCTTGGTTCAAGTTTAACAGGATTTTGAAAAATAACCACTGTATTTCCCATAAGTTAGGCAAATTGTTCATCTGGTGACACTATGAAGCATTAAATTGCCTAGAACAGAGGTAGCATCTGTATAAGCCCAGTACATGCCATTTCTATAGGAAACAAACAGCCCAGAGGGGTCAATGAGTCAAACACTCAACAACCTAAAGTCTACATTGCGCTGCCATTTCAGCTTCGCCATACAATTAACCTCAGCTGAGACTCAAATATTGCTGGCCTACAGCAGTTTTGCATACAAGACCAGGGTAAAATTACTTATGACATCCATGACTCAACTGAAGCCACCCCTCTGCTCCTCTCCCACCCTGTACCACACCATTTCCAACCTCAACCCTCTGGCAAACCACCCATGAGGCCATGATATACACCCGGGAATGTTCATTGATCCACTACCAATTGCTCACAAAAGAATTTCACAACTTTCAGGCGATTTCAGAAAATTTAAGTGCCTTGGAGGATCTATTTTTCAATACAAAACAACTAGATTGCTGTTCAAATCTCTGACTCATCATTTTTACAGCTGTACAACATGAGTAAAATATTTTAGGAGTAATTGGCCTTTCTTGTTCTTTCTAAAGTAATCTTACTGATATGACAGTGCTTTCCACTGAACTTCCATGCAATGAAATGCCAGACAAGTTTCCTTTCCCGTATGGATTTTGATCTTCTGAGGGGCAGGGAGGAGGGGGACAGGGCAGTAATCTTCATTGTAGTCCCTGGGTATTACACCACTGGTTTGCTCCCAGTTGCATTAAAATAATCCCAAACTGTTCCAGCAAAACAGAGCTACCATCGATCCTGAAAGTACCAAAAAACGAATTTTTCACTGCCAGGAAGCTGTGGCTGCCCTATCTATGGAAATGTTCAAGAACAGGTTGGATGGAACTCTGAGCAACCTGTTCTAGTGAAAGGTGTCCCTATTCATGGCTGGGGGGTTGGAACTGAATGATCTTTAAGGTCCCTTCCAATCCAAGCCATTTTATGATTTTATGATCACGAGAGAAGAGGTCTGTCTTTAAGCACTTTATAATAATTCAGTGAAGTACTTTCTTATAACACAGTCCTTGGTTCTCCCTCCATGCAATGAGGAAGACAATTGTCTCCATTCATGGAAATGTTAAAGACAGGGCTTATAATTCTTCAGCAGTTGCTTATTGTTTTCTTCAGTATCTTAACAGTGCGGGGAGGGGATGACTTGATGACAAAATATCTGACAGATGCCAGGTGAGGAGCCTGGAAGAAGGTCAGCCTGGGTTCCTTAATTAAAGGGATGTACCTCAGAACACATACCCTTGAAGTCTGAAGAGGATCTTCATGGTCAACTATTCAGTCTGTAAGTGCTCCGTTGTGTTTATCTAGAAGGCCTCATCCTGGAATTCTTTTGACAAACAAGCTGCTTATCAGGTTATTCTTGTCACTAATGTGACAAAATAATTCATGAAGGGATTTTAAACTGTATCTGATTTCCCTCCAGCTAGCTGTAGTCTCTGGCACTTAGGGAATAGCTGTATGGAAGTACTTGAGGCAAAAAATAAATGTAGCTTAATAACCTGAATATTTTTTTTTTTAAATCTCCACCTTATATTGAAGAGTCTTTAAAATTAGTCTGTCAACAAAGTGCAGCATTTCTAGAGGAAATTTGGAAAATTTACAATTCTACTTGCAGTAATCAAGAGAACTAGGAAAATTGGAATTTTGCTCATTTAAAAGAGCCAGGTAAAACATATTAACAGAATAAGAATAAAGGTTTAAAAAACACCAGCCTGAATTTTGAACTAAAAAATGTGAGAATTACTTACAGCATACTAAATCTATGTTTGTTTAAATTGGGCTAGATACACAGGTGTTGTCTTAATCTGAATAAATATTTCTTAAAGGTTTTTAGAGTTATTGGGAAGTTACATAAAGAATTTTGGTGGAAACAATCCTGAGCTTGAAACCAGACCATAAACCAACATAGCCTCTGCATGACCTCACCAGGTGCAGAACCATTCTGGGCTGAGCCACTGAGCACCAGGCTCCCATCCCACATGCACAAGGGTCTACAACTCCTCTACATAAACTCCCAAAGCACCTGGCCCAGTAGGTAAACTAATAGTGTGTTTATTTCTTTTTGACAGATTCAAATTTCCCTAAAAAAAAAAAATTTAAAAATCAGTTTATAGATGTGAGTTTGGGTGGGACTTTGGAACCTGCTTTAGTGGAAGGTGTCCCTACCCATGGCAGAAAGGTTGGAATTACATGATCTTTAAGGTCCCTTACAACCCCAATCTTTCAATGATTCCATGCTTTACTTAGGGAACTCTGAGTTTAGGTACTTGCATGCCAACAGACAATCAGAGGAGCTAAGACCCACGTACATATTTCTTAGGAGAGTGCTTTTCTAACAAGAGGAGCAGACTAATCCTGGAAATGGTCATGGCACATGCATGCAGAAGAAAGGAGGCTCCTGCCCAATAATTCTTTGTTCCTAAAAAGTGTATCTGAGTTTTATATGGTTTTCACAGTCATTGGCTAAAACAGCCAAGCCATTTGTTTCCTAAATTTCAAGTCCAGATAAAGCAGAAGTGCATTTTTCTCTTGGATAATCAGAGGGGGAAGAGTGAGGTGACTGAAGCCCTCTTAAGCCCCTACTCATTTATTCCCAGCCACAAGACACAGTCATCATCATCCAACCCTTGCAAAAGAAAGTTTAATGGCAAGAAATTAAGACTTAAAACAGTACCAAACATATCTGTAAGAACTCTCAAACCTGGCAATCTATCATGCACTGACCCTTGCAAGGCTGTTCAACAATCCTTGATCATAAGTGTTTCCAACAAGGCAGAATGAGCTTATAGGTCTTACTTCTAAATATGATACATAAGGATACATACGATACTTACCAGGCATGAAGTTAACACTGTCATTGTTTCCATACAATTACTTGAATTATTCAAACTTTCTTTTTCTCTTATTTATGGGAAAAAAAAAAACACCCAAAATGGAGGTAGTGTCTTTTTTCCTCCCATTGTTAATATTTTATGCTAGAAACCTTAAATATTTATGCATGTTGGGAAAAGTTATTTTCTGTCAAAATGGTCTCCCTTCAGAAGAACAGCCTAGTCTTTTTTTAGTTACTTCTAAAACAAATGAATGATTGAATGTTTTCTTTTTACTGCAAAACTTGCTCTTGGGCCTTATTTCCACTGGCAGATAAAAGACCATAGGGTTGAGAATATCACCTAAGACCTTTCTCAAATCTTCAGTTCAAACAGGTTTTCTAGGGATAAAATTTTGATTGCTCCTTTTTTTAATCATGAAGTCAATTTAGTCAGGTTTTGATTCAAAATTAAGTACTAAACAAAAGAACCAGACCATTAAAACAGAGAGGTACAAAACCAGTGTCACTGGTTTTCTTAGTCTTGACCACAGAAACTCTTCCATTACAATGCATGCAAACCAAAGATTTTTCTGCAATGGCTAGTATGTGTCTCAAACACATATCCCAGTTTTGCACATGTATTTTGCCAGATAGCACCAACCCATGCTGCTCTGACTCAATAGCCTAACCACGCTTCTCAGGACAGCTCAGTGGATTACTCAGGAGGTAAAGCCTCACCCAAGGCCTTGAAGGAAAACAACAACTCCAAATTGAAGGAGTTCAGCAGAATTAAGGTTATAGGATACCAGAACTGTACCTTAATACCTCTTACCCTGAGTAGACATGTAGTTTTCTCTTCCTCAGCATTACATTAGTGAGTTTTTAGTTCAGCACCAGTGACTCAAGACAACTGCCTGCTCCACACCCCTGGTATTTGTGGCCTTCTGAGACATCCAGAGATGCCACAAACAAACACTATCTGGTCCTTGTTGTCACAGTTAAATTATATGGCTCTTGCAAACCCTATTTATTCTATACCTCTGCAGCAAGGTTACCTTCCCAAAGCAGCACTGGCAGACAGGGAATGTGTGCCTGCACCGCAGGCACATTGCCACATGGTCTGGCAGAGCACATCTCCAGCTTCTTTTGGCTAGACAGGTGTAGCTGGGGCAGCTACTGGGAGCATCTCTCACTGTCCCACACTTCCCTCTACAATGGCTTTGTAACAGGGGCAGCCACAGAGGGTGGGAATCCACACCTCAGCTGCCAGAGTTTGTAAATGTTCAGTGCAAAGTGTGACAGTTCAGAACCAACTAAGAGTCCTGTCCAGCTCTCCTTCCCAACCTTTTTCTATGGGGACAGGACAGACTTTGTTGAGCATCAGGAGCCAAATCTCCCTGCAAACATGAGACAGAGCCATCATGAGTCTAAACTGATATTCCAGATTATGAGTTGAGGTAGTTTTGGTGTGGTTACATTTTGCCTTTGCCAGCTCCAACGTGGACATCAGAAATTCCTACAGAAGAGCAGAAGATACAACTGCAGGTAGTAACTTCTTAAACTGCCACAGCACATTCTCCAAAGTCATCTGTGGTGCCCTTTGTCTCCCATACATCAGTCCTAGGCACATGATACACGATGCTTCAGATTGCATTCAGAAGAAGACACATTTAAATCTCAGTTGCTATAGCAGCAGAGAAATGGATTGCTTCTTTTCAACTTGATTGTAGAAGCAGCACAGACCAGAATCCAGCATCATTAATGCTACTTGAGTGTGAATTTTTTTCTTGCCATGCCATGACACCCTTAACATTTTGGGTTTGCACACACGAACAGCAAAGTTGTAACTACACCCTGCAAAGGCTTGTCTGAGTCAACTTGAAACCAGCTCAGGGTACTGTTGTTCTGATGTTTTAAGACAATGCTGCTGTGAGAAGTGGCAAGCCACCCTCCCTGCTTTCAATCCAAACTCTGTGTCAGCAAGCAATTCAACTCAGCAGGCATCTGTGCAACTCTATTGCTGGCTCAAGAAAAAGGAGAGGACTAGCTTAAACTTCTCTTGGTGAGTCAATGGACCTCTGGATTTTGGCAAGAAATCACACTAACAAGCAGCAGCAATGCTTCAGCTACAGCAGCTTTTATGTGGAAACAGATAAAAAGCCTTCCAGAGCTAAAGATGATTTATGTTGCAAAATCTGTATTTCTTAACTAGCTTGCCTAGCTCAGGTATACGTGGACAAGCTGCAGCCCTCTTCTGACTACAGTGTGAGAAAAGACATGATGACTAGATGGAGTTCAAATGCCACAATCCAAGTTAGAGACACCATGTCACCTATTGTATATTTTAAAGAAAACAAAAAGAACAAGCAAAAAAACAACCAAAAAAACCACCAAAAACGAACCCCTGAAAAACAATCCTTGCAGAGTTCAGGGCAGGTACTGAACAGCAGTAATTTTCATTCCCAAACAGCGTTTTTGTTCTTTTTGTTTAGAGTATCTCAGCTTCTTCACAAATCTCTTCATTACACTCTGGCATTTCATACAAAATGAGATGGATATATTTTGTCAGTGTCCCATTAAGTTTTTACCAAGAATCAGGCAAGGACTGGAGATCAGAACTGACATTCCTCTTTGCTGAATCTGTTCCACATAACATGATGTTAAGTACATTCCATCCAACTTACAGTCGCCGATCAACTCTCAAGTACTCTTACTTTCCCAAGTTTCTTTGTTGGTTTGTTTTTTAACAATCCTAAACAGTATGCCTGGAGGCAATAGGTAGATTGCAAATACCATGGCATTTACCCTTTCTATCAGAAGAAACATTTCTAAGGTACAAACAGCCTGTGAACATTTTGGTAACTCTTCAGACCAGATCTAGAACTTTAGTCACATAGATACTGAACTCAATATCAAAATTTTGTATATCCCATCCTGAATTATAAGTTATTTGTATTTGAGGGAGCCAGAGTCCCAAGAGCTCGGAAAACACTCTTTGTACAGGCAAATTTCTTTCGTTATTTTCTCCATAACAAAAATCCTCAATTCTACCCCCAAAAAGACAAAAAACAAACAAACAAACAAGCAAACACAACAACAGTAAAAAACTGAGAAAAAAAATCACCAAAAAACCCTTTTTGAATGCTGGAAAGGAAGAAGGATCTAAGACATGTAGGAGTGTAGAAGCTTCACTACTTAAGCTGCATGAGTTACTGTTTGCATATGCTAAGAGATGTTTCTTTATATGCATTTCATTTCAGAGTTCTTTCTCTATGAATTTTAATGGTTTGGCTTTTTATTTTTAAATTTTGCATTAGATGAATTCTAAAAGATGGCTGTGATAATAGAGATGTGCAGGTCCAGATCTCAGTTGAAATTATTACTGCACAAAACCTGATTTAAATGGAGCTGCACAAGTTCTTCATAAAATAATAGTACATACAAAACATCTATTCTAATAACAGACCTTACCCTTTGAGGCACCATATTTTGTTTTAGGTCAAAAAGTAATTAATCCCAGTCAGTGATCTATCTTTCAGCCATGAACTATTCTTACTTGAAAGCTTGTTTTTATAGTCATTTTCATAGAATAGTTCTTTTCAACTGCTTGAAAGCATGTATCTTTAAAATAAAGGTATAGGTAGGTCTGCACAACCTTAAACAAGTGCATTATCAGGTGAAATTAGACATAAGATGCCTGAGAGGTTTACCTTCTCTTCACCATAAATTGCTGATAAATTTCCATTTTTGCTACAGGCTTTGCCAAGTGGGTGGTTTGGCATGTCTGAACACAAGAATCAGAATATAGAAAATCTTGGTATAAAGAAACAGTCCCTGGGATGTGCAATTCCCACAATATCTCTTCTAATTGCATTTTTACCCCAACTGATTTGCCTGCAATTAACAGTTCTGCGTCCCCTCTCTTTGACACTGACTTAATTCCTCAAGAAGACAGATTGTTGCAAAAATTGCTCTTGGCTGAAGGATAAAGACCCAAGTGCCCTCAAAAAAGGGCAGGGAGAAGAATTCCTTCCTCTGGTTTTTTAGTAGAGTAATAATACATTTATGCTCATATCTTTACAGAAATGAAGGCCAGGGACTTCCCTGGTGGGGAACCATTGTCAGTCAGATACTATCATTTTCCCCCAGACTCCTCCTCTCAGACCTGCATGGTTAACACCCCTTACTCATTTAGTACAGCCTCATTTACATGGAGCACAATGAATTACATTGACTCCAAGGTCTTGACTAATCAAGATCAAAACTAGACAAAAGTCATGTATATCGTGGAGTTTGGCTGGCAAAGACTGTTTTAGTAAAATAGCTTTGGTTATAGCCAATTAACAAAATTCAGCTTTCTACAACCCTTACTACACTGTGTTGATGCCAGGTGCAATTAGCCCATAACAAAAGGGCACAACTGGCAAAAAAGAAAATTTAATAGCTGAGTCACAAGCAGCTTCATTGCCCTTTCTTCAAATGCAATAGAAATCATACAGCAAAGACAAGTTAATTTCCTCCTACAGTGAGTTATTCTGGACAGCATGCTGCAATGCATGTGATAGTAGAGCAGAAAACAACAACAACAAAATCTAAATACATCCCTTGACTGAGAAACTATTAGATAGTCCAGTCTCATAATTTCCTTTGTCTCATCCTTAGTCAAGAAGTTCCTATTCCACACAAGAAAAGACAAATGTAACACCTCATTGTGTTTTGCATTTGATAATCATGATAAAACCCATACCATGGTCTCAGCTTGAAACCCTAATGGAAGAGATCCTCCAAGCCTCTCCAGTCCAGTTTGAAGTCTACCTTTAACCACAGTTGCTAAATTTAACCTTCTATCCTGCCTCAGACAACAACTTGTGGTTGGGGATTGTTGTTTAAGAAAAGCTTCTGGAGAGCTACAGAAGGCAGAAAATCTTCCCACCTCCAATGTAGAACAAGACTCTGAGTTTGTAGAGGGTGAGCAAAGAATGACCTTTTAGGAGTTCACAACAGGGCAGGTACAAAATCTGAACAGGATCATAGGCAAATAGCAAAATAGCAAATTGCCCTGATGGCAAGAACAGGTCCCTAAGAATGGGGTGGCCTCACCTCTTTCAACCATAAGAACAAATTGCTGAATGCATAACTCAATTCCATAGTTTCCCTCTCCTCTAAAACTTCATCCTCTATCTCTCCATGCACCTGCTGTTGCTTTACTTGGAACACTTAGATCTGCATTAAAAAATAATAAAAAGCAGTTTTGATAAGTGATCTCAAAGCCTACACTATTTCTGTAGCAAGCAGGGATCAGGCAAGATTCAGGGTTAATAACTAACCAGATCAGACACGGTGGGAGCCAGTCCTCCCTCCCACTCTGCAGCAGGCCAAAGAGAGGAGGTACTCTTAAATGAGGTTGGCAGCATCTACTGCAACAGGGTGGGGAAAATAGAATGGCTCACTGCATGCCAGCTTTAAAACCAAACCCCCCAGGGTAAGCATACCGACAAGGAGCCTTTTTCAGTTTTGCATGGCTCCTGATTTTGTTCCCGGGACAGCCTGCTCTTCCCAACCAGATCCATTTGCCTGCAGTGCCATGGGCACCCTGACCTCCCTCTCTCACTGGCAGTGAGGTGCTGGCAGTGCAGATGGACACCAGATACACCTGGATTGCATTCCTTAGCAATCCCCATCACACTGTAATGAAGGGCATTGACTGTAACTCTTTACCACAGCACTTAGATCAGAAAAAAATTGCCCAGGAAAGGGCTAATTATCTGGCCAGGCCCAGAGAACAATTGCAGACAACAGGAGAGAGGAAAGCCCCTGGCTCGGGCTGAGCTCTTAAGGCACAGAAGTTCTGTTGCAATGCCTTTCTCCTCCCATACCAGGCTGAAAAGCCATCCTACGCTCACCGACAGCCTGTCAGTTCAGGGCCACCATGCCAGGCAAGGATGCTGCTGAGGCATTCAGGGAAGCACTCCTCCTCACAGCCCTACAGATCATGTAAGGCTCACATGCCAGACACTGTCCCAAGTGTTGTCCTGCCACAGCTGGTAAAAGTGGGAGTGCAGCAGGGCACCCATCTGACAGCAACCTCAGTGTTGGAATTGGAGGGGAAGCAGAGCCTGGATGGGTCACTTGGTACCAGCCCACACCAGGAAAAGTGTCAGAGATTAATTGATCCAGGAAAAAAATCGCAAACTCAGCGATACTCCCAGATACAGCTGGGAGTCATTAGGCTGAGGTAGAACTACTGCTTCCATGTCCAAGAAAACCATTTACTACCACTGTCATACCACCCCTGACAGGTTCATCATCTGAAGTGACAGACTTTCTTCACCCTTTTCCACAGAGAGGAAAGTGACCTTCCACAGCCTGATGTCACTGTTGTTGGTGTTCTTACAAATGAAGGTCAACCTTCCTGCTACATGGTGCATGTCTGGAATAAAGCAGTCACTCTTTATGAGCATTTTGCTGCCTAATCTACATAGCACATGCAGGGCTGTTGAGTGGGGAAAACCCAACACGTGCATGAGGAACTACTCAGAGATCAGCTCTGCTGCAGAGAGAGGGGGAAACAGAGGTGGCAAATCTCCAGAGGAACAGTCCTCAGCTGAAAAGCCTTCCTGGAGAGACAGGGTTTCTGGCACCTCCTAGAGCCAGGCTGGATCATCTCCAGTGTGCTGGTTGGGCTGAGGCAGAGTTGGTTTCCTTTGCAGTGTCTGTTATAGGGCTGTGTTTTGGATTTGTGCTGAACGCAGGGCTGGAAATAGAGAGGTTGTTTTGTTATTGCTGGGTCGAGGCCTTTTCTGCTTTTCCAACTGCCTCGCTGGCAAGGGGACTGGGGGTGCATGAGAGCTTGGGAGGAGACACAGCCGGGAGAGCTGACCAAAGGGATTTTCCACACCACGTGACATCATGCTCAGCATATAAAGTAAAGGGAAGAAGGAGGAAAGGGAGATGTTTGAAGTGATGGCATTTGTCTTCCCAAGTAACCATTATGTGTGATGGGGCCCTGCTCTCCTGCAGATGGCTGACACCTGCTTACCCATGGGAAGCAGTGAATTAATTCCTTCTTTTGCTTTGCTTGTGTGTGTGGGTTTTGATTTCCCTATTAAAGTATCTTTATCTCAAGCCATGAGTGCTACATCTCTTACCTTTCCAATTCTCTCCCCAGTTCTGTTTTTGGGGGAGTGAGTGAATGGCCCTGTGGGATTTGGTAGCTGACTGGGGTTAAACCATGACACATAGCCTCAGCCTACAGCAGTGGAGATGCTCAAACAATTGATAGTTACCATCTGGTCAAGGCCACCAAGGCTGCCCATGACCTCGGGGTCATGCAAAACTGAAACTCTGCAGCCTCTCCCCATCTCACCCCTGCAGCCAGGCAGTGGGACGAGGCGGAAGAGTGGAACAATAATATTTTCTTAAATCAAGGGTTTTCCCATAAGTTTGGTACACTGGAGTACTCAGAAAGCGAAGGTCAGAACAAATGTCTGCAGTGAAAATCTATAAAGGTAAGTTTAAAAGCACCACCAAAGGTGACTTTTGCACTTTCTATCCAGCACCATGCTTCCCCTCCACATAGTCCTGCTTCTTTCAAGACCAAAAGCAGAAATGTCACAGTGCCATCAGACCACTGTATTATCACTTATAGCGCCTTTTTATTTCAACATCTTTCACTCTCTTTCTCTGAAAATCCATGTTTTCTGCCTCAAGAGTGCTATATTCAAGTTCAGTTGCAAAAGTATTTGGAATCTGAAAATAAAACCCATAAAACAGCAAGGACGCAAAATTACACAGCCACCCCAAAGCAAAATTCCTATTATTTTCTTTACACTTCCCTTATGAATGTAACTGAGCAGTTCAAAACATAATTAGATGTTGAAAAGGAAAAAAAATATTTTGTTATGTTGTACATGTGGGGTTAATAAATGAAGTATTCTTAGTTAAAATTAGGTCTGTTTTAACTTGACAAATGCAGAGTTAGTTTCAGAGTTCCTCAGTTCATCCTAGCGAACATCAGTGCAGTCAAATATCTTCTGTTAAGACCAAAAAATATAAGTGCTTCACAAGGGCTCTTTGCAGGAAAGGATACTGAAGTGATAAATTTCTGGATTTTTGCTTTATGAAGAATCTGGAAACAAATACACATGTTATCACACTACTGAGCCTTTTACAGGGACTGAAAGACAGCTCAGGTTAAAAACCACAGACAAGATTAAGGCCTACATCACTACTACAGTTAGTAAATGACCTGCCCCAGGCTGACAATCCTTTATAAACTCCATGACCTCTTTGGAGGTTTTAGATTGGACCAACAGGGCACTAGACAGTCATCTGGTATTAACATTAAAACTTTAAAAGGAACAAAGAAAACAACCTAAATTATCATCTTTTTTATATGCAAACTATAGTAAATTGGGAGATAGCAAAAGCATCCCAGTCAGAATTGTCTTTCTTCTTTGAATGCTGGCTTCATTTCCTTGCTGCTCAGTACAGTATGTTCCATCTTCCACTTTTTTTTTTTTAGAAGACACATAGGAACTTCAGAAAAACAGCACATGCTCACAGAGAAATTAAATCTCAAAGGACTGGCAGATACTTGTGATTTCTGAGCAGCAGCGGGGTTTTCTAACTACAAATTGTTCAGATGTTGTGGGCTTGACAGAATCTATTCCAAGCTTGTTGTTTCTCTGCTCTCTTTCACAGATTTAGAGTCTCTGATGAATGCTATGTGTACCAGCCCAGATGCTCTGTTCTAGCTATAAAACAGTTTTAGTCAGCTAACTGGATAAGAGAGCCTAAAATAGTGCAGCTCTTTACTCTTTATCAGCTTAACATTTTCCACTACACACCACTAGACTCTCAGAAGTACAAACCAGCCTGGTTATAATTGACATACATATTCTGGGATATTGTTTAATATTGCCTTAATATTGGATTGAAAGTAACTAGGATTTAACTCTTTGTCCTGTCATTCTAAATTGTGCCCAAATATCAGAATTAACTGAGCATTTAAGTATTACAGCAATTACTTGCAAATTAACAGACTATTTGGAAGGATTTGACCTTTCTTTCAATTTTAGAAAATACCTCTAGGGGATTTGTGCCTTGTGTCCTCAATCCAATTCTGTTTTCTAGACTCTCTCTAGACACTAGAAAGAGCCTTACTGTTTTGTTTATTGTTTTCATTTTTTTTTAATCTTTACTAAGACCATTTCTCCAAACCCATAAGATCAGAAGCAGAGATCTAAAACTTCTTCAGTTTTAATAATTGCAGAATCAAGTATCAAATAGCACTTATTTTAAGACCAAAATCATTTTGACACGTTGAATCTCTCAAATCCCTGGTGGCACCATGCCTTTTGGCAAAGCTTTCAACACTAGTCATGCCAATAAAGCAGTTTGATTTGAGGTGCCTTTTTGCCCAATCCCACTAAAACCATAGTAATTGGTTCAGACAAAGAGGCTCAGCTGTTTCAATGAGGGCTAAAGCTACCAGTCAATCTTGACAATGGCTTTTTTCCAAGCCTGGCAGAATGAAATGTAATGCAAATATTCCTATTCTTGTTACTGGCCTGGAACATTTACATCTTTCCAAGCTGTCTGATTTTTCATGCGTGTTCACATTCCAGGACATGTTGACCAGTTTCAACCAAATGTACCAGAAGGTGAAAAGTTCCACACATTTCAGAGAACAGAAAAGAGAACCTCATTATAATCTAGAAATCCTTATAGGACGAAGATGAATGCCTCAAAACCAGAAAAAGATTCCCTCAGACTCAAACCACTTTAATCAGAAAATTCATTAAGAGACACAAACCTTAAAAAGCCATGACATAATAGCCGGACCCTTTGTCTCATGGAACTATTTGACTTAGCAATAGTGGAGTGGTTTTTCCTCCTTAAAGAATAGATTTTCCAGCTCTAGGAGGGACTGGATACTTTTGTGCAGCTTGACTTCTTATGAAAGTAGCAACACCATGCACATTCAACTTGGGCACTCAGAAAACACTCCCTGTCAGAAGTGTTATATCAGAACCTGCTGTTTTGTGGCTCACTCAACACATCTGTCTAGATATGGCTGTCATTTTTATCAAAACCAAATATAAACACAAGAATAATTGCTCCCTACATGAGTTTCAAGTGTTATGTAAAAATGTGACACCTTCTTTAGGATTTTCATTATTCTGTATTATCTCACAACAAGCCACATCAACACCAGGCACATGCAGTACCAGGGACAAAACCTTGGTAGTTTTTTAATATTGAAACAGTGACAGTATTTTGACTGCCATGTGTGATCCCTATTAGAGTTTCAAATGCAATTTGTTTTCACCAGTCCTTCCCAGTAGCAGTTTGATGTTTCAAGGAAATTATGAAATAAGTTTTATTCTACATTTTGAAGTGAATCATTTGATTCTATTAAGAGCATCTAAGGAGATGACTAAGGGGGAATGCCAAAGTGGGGTTTTCTGTCCAGCCAGATCAGAATTGCTTTGTTATTTATATTGTTTATAAGCAAGATTTGGGATATCTCTAATTGGAAATTCCCTCCTGCCCACCCTCTCTTCTTCTAGTAGGACTCTTCTAATCCACTTGGGTGCAGCAATCATACAGAAAAGCATCAAACTGGTAAAGTTTTCCTTCCCATCATTCTTTTTTCCTTCTGCTGACCCAGCACCTCTCACATTCGAGTCTTTTGCTGCAATGTAAATGAGCAATTAATTCAATCTAATCTAGCATCCTGATAAAATATCCTTTTCCCTTGCTGAATTATTATCCCATGGGACTTAGTCTTCAGTTCTGGAGTAATCTCTTCCAGGATAGACAATCCACATCTAAAAGAAACATTACAAAACAATAAACCACTGAAATTAATTAGAAAGAAACAAGAAAGCTAAGCATTCAGAAGAGGTATGAAAAATTCTTCAATTTTGCAGACTGTTTGGACTCTTTTCTAAACACAGGAAAAATAATTTTCTAGTCCCCCCTTTTTCGGAGCTGCTCTGTAATTTATTTCTTACAGAAAACTCTGTAGCGTTGCAGACTCCAGGAATTCTGCAGGTGTGTTTAACTGCAGGGCTGCACATTTCTAAGTACAGAAGTACATTCAGTTATGCTACCAAAATCTTTTCTCCCTATGTCTGCATCAAGATTCAACAGCTTTTTTGCAACTAAAGAGTTTCTAATGCAGCTCAGATCTCTTAAAAGTGGCAGATGTACGGATTTCCCCTGGCAAAACTCCTGATGACGAACAAGTCTTACCGTAACCAGACAGGAAGGCATGCTAATTTCCCTTACTCTGACAGTAAGGTGCAGCACATGGCACAATCTGGGTTCTGCTCTCATCTGCATCTCAAGTATCCACTAACTGTGACAAGCCAGCTGTAATGCAGGATAATGCTTTTGCAAGAGCATGTCTGAAGGTCCCTCAAAATGCAGCAAAGTAAAATTCTGCATAGAAAGAAAGGCAGCTTCATCATGAAGAACAATAAATCTCTTTTTATATAAATATGGAAAAAACAAGTAGTTGTGTTGTATTCACAAATGCTTATATTCCAGTCAGATACATTATATTCCTGAGAGTAGAGGTAGTCTGAAAGCTGGCTGCTATCAGGGTCATAAACAACAGTCAAACACTGCTACCATGCCCCAGTAGCCTCTTGGTTTCTGGCATACATCCTAACTAGCTGACCTGAACAAAAAGGTCCAAAAAACCAAACCAAACTAACAACAAAAGAAAAGGCAAAAAAATAATACACACCCCCAAACAAAAAACTTGATTTCAGATTAACAACTTCGAAAAAGTTTGTCTAGCCTCTCTCAAAACCCTTAGCAGAAGTTCCTGAGTTACCGCTGATGTGCAAAGAGCGCTCTCCCTGTGCAAAGAGGTCCTGTACTATCAGGATTCAGTGAGGCCATCCAAAGATCAGTCAATCTTTCTGTAGTTTTAAGCATTTTTCCTCAGATTTGTCAAAAACATGTATGCAGTTACACATGGTTTCATACTTTCTATTTGCCCTGTTCTTTTAGGCACCATGCCTCAGGCTTAGAGAGCAGGGGGGCACAGGAAGATAGAAAAGTCCTTTACTGAAAGGGCATTTATTGTGAAATGCTCATCCTCTAGAAGAATGCTTCTCTTAAAAGAACATAAAATATTCTGTAAGAGAAAGGGGAACCTGTTGAAAATCCTCATCTCGACACCTGCAGGATGGGCAGGTGAAAAAACAAAACCACTAGTCCTAGGGAACGTAAAACAGCACCCAGAATCTGAACTTCTGCTTCCCATGTGAAAGACAGTCAAGTCTCCTTTTGTGAAGAACATACTCAGTTAAAAATATAAAAGGCGGGGGGGGTGCTGAAAATAGGAAGCCAGGCTACAGCTACCCACTTGACAGCAACTGCAAGGGCCAAAAGAAGTATCTCTCCATGAAGAACAGACTTAGGTTCATTGCAGGGTTTTTTGGCCTTCTTCATAGCATCAACACAATATGCTTTGATACCAAAGCACAATGTAGTCTGAGATTTATTGCAATTGGGGCATATAAGGCATTGTAAATAGAATTAGTGGTGGCACTAATGGGTCTGTCCTCCATCATCTGCTTAAGGACAATAACAAAAGGACCAGTTCAGAATTGCAAAGATACAACTGAACCCCAGGATATAATGAGCCTTGGTAAGGTAGAAGAGACTTTTGCTTCTTCCTACTAGACTCTTAACTTTATCTATTCTAAGAGCACTTAGGGACTTCCTCGCACCACACTTCCAGCTAGAAGGGCAGTAAAGATGACCAGTGCCCGAGATGTGGTACAGAAGCAGCTGCAAAGTCTGTTTGCATGTATTAGGTAAAGGCTGAAAGTCAAATCTGTAAAGGAAAGCTGAAGTAGTTTGAAAAATCATGTTATGGCAAGATATGCAGAGCGCAGAGTAAGAAACAGGATTTATTCTCTTTCTTCCTCCATTGAAGCCTCATTCCTGTTTGTAACAGATGGCACATCAAGCATGTGCTGGGTGATCTTTGCTAACATTTAACATTTTGGAAACCAGCTTCCTTTAATCTGGCTGTTCAAGGAGGCACATGTGACAGTTGTAGTGCGTAAAAGTTGCATTTCTGGGCTGCTCCTTGCTTATAAAGAAAACACTCTCCTAGTGAGGAAGGGTTAGGAGGGAATTGAGAATGAGGGAGACAGGGGTGGAAGCTAATACAGGTAGTTGTTTCAAAAGCTTTAGGAGAAAAGCCCCAACAACCACACAGCCAATAAAACAGAATAACTCCTTGGAAAACCGGTATAAAGAAACTTATAGGGGCTTACAGGAAGTAAAACTTCTGTACAGGGAAGCTTTTGTAATGAGGCTAAAGCCTTTGGTTAGAACAAAGGGAGACCCCTCCACACTTCCAGAGGGTTATCTAATCATGGTTTAAAAAAAAAAATATATATATATGGAAAGCACTTTTTAATGGGAAAAAAATACTGTTTCCTTCTAATAACTAGAGATCCTAGAGAGGTTCATACAAAGCAGGGGTATGAGTCTAGGGGAAGAAAAGTACAAACAGATACTTACCTTTCCTGTCCATGCTTGTCTTAGGCAGATAGTGACCCTTTCTGAGCTGTCTACAGTCTTAGAGGGAAGAAGGAAAGGAGACCAGGGGGAGCCCAGTACTACATAAATTGAAGCTGAGCAGGGGAAGAAGCTGGAATTATGACAATATAAACTTGGACTGGATTAGATCAGCTAATACAAACCTGCCTCTTACTGCTTGCTAAAACAAGAGTGAAAACTTTTGATGCTGTGCATCAGAAACAGGCTTCAATTTCACAGCTTCATTAAAGTGAAGTGTTTGGTTAAACATAATTCTTTTAAATATTTTTATTTTAATTTTATGCCTCTATTATTTAAATATAAGATATAAAAGACAAAAGGTCTTATATTAAATTACAGTTTATTCCTTTCCTTGGACATATTGCATTATGTAAATGGTACCTTTTGATGTTGGAATAGAAATTGCCACAAGGCCCTTCTGGGATCTGTTCTGATTTCCCAAGCATTTGTTCTATTTCTATACACAACTGATGGAATTGCACTGAAATAAGGGTTTCTTTGTTGTTGTTGCAGCAAAAGGGAGAAGAATGGCAAGCAACAAATGAGCAATGCAACAAAAGCCTCCAAATTAGGCACTTCAAAGAGTATGGGGTGGATTCAGATTACTTACTTCAGCACTGCAAAGGTATACAGACCAACAGGGTGACTCCATGAACTTATGCTAGGAATTTATGTTTCCCCTACAGTCAGTAGGAAGAAATGGATACCTCTGGAGAGTAATTCCAAAGCATATAACAGAGGTAGCTTTGGCTTCAAACTCAGCCATTTCATAGGGAATCAGAGTAGCCTGTAATGTATATCGAGTAACTAAAATACAGGCACACATTGGTGTACACCTGGTGTACAGGCATGGAGCAACACCTATATTCTCCTGTGGATTTCCCAAAAACAAAGCACACACACTTATGAGTAAAGGTGCTACATCATTCTCTTGACTGGGTGTCATCACCACAAGAAACAGCTGACACAGCTGGAGGCTAATGACTTGTCCACACTGTCCACAGCTGAATACTTGTGAAGATGCCACAAAAACCGGACACAAGGGTACTCCTCATGGATGCACAGCACTGAGGGGTAGGTGTTTCAAAAGTACTATCACATTCTCACAACCCTCAGCCTGCAAGAGTGCAGAATCCAAGACCAGGTGTGGCATCCCAGTATCTCTCAGCTGCAACTTGAAAGAATAACCCTAAAACAGATCTTGGAAATAAATCTGACACATTGAAGCAAGCAGATCATGCCTAAGCTGTGGAAGTGTTTTCCTGATGGCAATAACACAACCTCCAAGAGGAGCATCTATGTCTGAGAGTTTCCCTGCTCCCAGGAGGACTGGCTGGCTGAACAGCAATAGCTGCTCTGCTGGGGGTGCTGACCATCGACACAATTTAAAAAAACAGCTGGGTCTTGCAGTGTCGACAGGACTGATCCACTGCTACCGATTTCCCTGAGCCCTTCTGACCTTCCAGTGAGAAACTAGTGAGTGACAGTTCCAGAAAACCCCATTTGAACACTCTCAGGGGGCTGCAGTTTCGATTTGTACCAGTGCTCCAGCACAAGAGACATGATGAGACCTTTGTCTTCAGAAGCAAATTAAGGAGGCTTTTGCCCCACTGTTTCCTTTCCATCCTCCCAGGAGCAAGCATGAGACTGACATGGACGAGGAAACACAAGTGGCCCTGCCAGGGACAGAATAAGGGAGTGTGAAATCCTCATTCAAATACTGCTATTTTCAACTGATTACGTGACAAGCACAAAAGCGAATCTCAGCACCACTCACAATGAGCCCAAGAAACTTGGCAGGTTTCTCTGACACGTCAGGGGAGCAGCCTGCTGCCATAGTGATTCTGCTCCTCCCTCAAACACCCTCTGCTGGGAAGGAAGAAAGATTTGGAAATATAAACCGAGATCAGGGACAATTTGCAAGGGGATTTAACAAAAATCTTCTTTTTAGGCAGAAAAAACGTGATTGCTTTCAGTGGGGAAAAAAAGAAAAGAAGAAGAAAAATATCAAAGTCCTGCAGAAACTTACTAGCTCTGTTTAAAACAGCATAGGAATAGTAAATGCAGAATTGCTCTGTATTTGCTTCTGAAGGCCTATTTCTAAGGGTAGTTGGGGTGTGACCAGTATTTTTCTCCTGAAAAGATGCCAGCTGCTGCTACCTCGGGAACACCTCTGAGTAAAACAAGTGGGAGCATGTCAGGTGCCTGCTAGACTTTAATTCTAAGCCTTATGTAAACATTTTTGACTCATCTCCAAAGAGGTAACAGTAAAATGCCTCAGAGTGGATTGTGCTTGCCCTAGTGGAGATGCATCAGTGCTAACAGTGAAGAAAAAGGGATGTCTTGCAGCATGAATGCAAGGCAACCATCTTTTAGATCCCCTTCTTAGTGTGAATCAAAGTGTCACGGGTAAGATAGGGAAATCAGAAGAGGACTGGGAATAGTCAGATTGAGAACTCTGTCCCTTTCTGCTTTCATTGTAATCTTTTTTGATTAATAATCTTTCAGTTAAGTTAAGGCTATTCTTTGGATCGAGATACAAGGTTTGAAAAGCACTATTTTTATGTCATCATGAAGAATCACCACTAATAAGGACTTCTACAGATGTCATATTTCATTTCTATGTTAATAAAATCTTAATTGGAGGAAATATTTTAAATTTTTTACATTCTATGGAACCTTGTGATAATTATCCTGATGCCAACACTTTAAAGGGGAAGGTCAAAAGTCAGAAGCCAGTCACATGTCATCAAGAATGTCCTCTAGAGACTTAGTCTGCTAAGAGTCTTATACTAATCCTTCCAAGGTATTCCTTAATGGTAACAAATCTGCACTGAACCCTCTGCAGGAAACTCCTGTGCAGAACATAATGCCTGCTCAAGTAGCTATTTATTGCAGAAAAAGCAGAATTTTAAAGGAATTCCTTCTTTCACACACTGAGATTTTAGCAATAGCTAGGAGTATAATTCAACTTTGGATTTCAGATTTTTCTTTTACTCAGGTTTCAAGTTGTACTTTCCCAATACAGAATGAAATAATATTTAGCCTGTGACCGTTAGCCACAGAGACTCCTGGAACAGGCAGCCTAATATCAGTGGTGCACAGCAAGACTGAAGGACACAGGCTACACCACGTGTGCAGCTCTTGAGAAAGCTCCCCCAGAGAATGAAGAAAGGAATGAATCCTTCTCCATGCCTCCTTGCACCTCACCCACCATTTTACTCTGGAACACCACATTTCAAATATATCTTTTGGAGGGGGGATTAATGTTCAAATTAATGTTCAGATAAGTCAACATGGGCTATTTTCTTCCTGCTCTTACTGCATTGGTGAAATGTCATAGAAATTCCCAAATACTAAACAGTTTAACAGCTCTTTTCTCTGTGCCTTCTGCTTTGTTTATATACATTTTCAATTGAGCAAAGAGGACTAATGCAAATGAAATTAAATTATGACTATTAAACAGTGTCTCTTGGGGGAGGTTTTCAGCATTGTTAGCAGGGAATTAGGCAAACTTCTCCTTTAGCATTAATGAGAGTTTTGCTTCCAGTTCCTCTACAGAACAGTTCTGACAGCACCTGCTCCAGACAAACCCTTCAACTTGCAGTATGTTTGTGTGAATCAAGATTGGGCCTTTTAAGGACTGTGACACACACATATTGCTCATTTATAACTGCAGAGATAGGTAGAGGCCCAGGGAGATTACAGAAATTTGGAAGTGCATTGTTAAAACAAGGAAGCAAGTGTACAAGAACTGCAATTGAAGATAATCTCGTAAAGCACAGACAAACACAGAGCATGGCTCCTCTGTCCAAGAGGCTCTGGAACATATCCTGCTTCTCCAGGCTAAGGGAGAACAGAGCACAAAATTATCCCCCAGCAATGGTGGTGGTACTGATGAGCCCAGGCACATTAAAGGCCCCTGACACTGCCAAACCACTCCCTGCATTACACCCGGGTTACACGGACATGACTACAGTGACAACATTCCTCATTTCAAAACAGTTTTCTCCTGTAGGACAGCTAGGAAAAGGTCATGGAGTTGCTCTCTTTGTTTGGGCTTTTCTTCTGTTTGGTTGGCTTTGTACCACACACAATTCACTATAGAAGAAAAGCAACTGCCAGAACTGCATTTTTGTTCCCTGGCTCCATAAATGATGAGACCCTCAGAGAACAGTTTTGCTGGATGTTGGTTTTGCCCTTTTGACTCACTTTCCCTTCTTTGATTTTGACAGAACTAGAAAATACTGAAATGAGAAATTCACATAGATTCCCTTTCCTTCTTGACTTAAAAAAGCCCTCAATTTTTTAGATATCATGGTCAAGCAAAAACACACATGGTCTCCAAACACTCCATGGAACTTACTTGCATTTCTGACAAGTCTTTTTACTGCATGCTATCTAAAGTTAGTTTAACTTTTAGTATTTAATAAGAGGAGCTTCAGAAGCATTTCAGAAAAAAAATGGATTTTTTTCAAATCAACTGAAAATACTCATAGAAAGGACATTTTCTATTGTTATAGAATTTCCTAGTCAGATAACATTTTCTGCTTTTTGAATCAAAAACTAAAAATTAATCTTTTTTCACATCTATAACACTTATCTGTAAGAAAATAAACCTACTTTTAATTTTTTTTTGTTTAAGCTTGTATACTGCAAAAATAAATAACAGTTCAGAAACACATCCCTACAACCAGGCAAGAACTGAAGCAATAGCTTAGTGTAACTTAACTTCGCACACACAATGCAGAAAGAATTGAACCTCATAAGGAGTAAAAAATAATTATAGAACTTGGAACCTAAACACACAACCTGAGGCATTCAACTGTCTGCTTTGCTGGAAACTAGGAGTAAACAAATGCACCTAACACATACTGGTTTTTACAGCTACCTCTTCATGAAGAATACATTCTTTCCAAAACCAGCAAGAAACAGAAACGAGTTGGCAAAAAGATGAAATCCCTTTACACACAGTGTTTACGTTGAAAACACAGGCAATAAAGAGAATGTCAACTGCAGCAGCTCCAACCTTGTTTGTCACTAGATTAACTAGAGAGCCAGCAAGGACAATGACTCAACCATTCATGCCTATTAGGCTTGCTGTGAAAGGCTCCATTCATCCACCAGCTGGCATGGTGGAAAGATATCTAAAGATGTGAACAAGCGCAAGGGACAGAGGTAGCCTGGCCCCGCTGCAATCTAAAACCAAAGCTGCAATTAATTATATATGGAATGCAGCCAGGCTCTCCTAGCATTGTAATCAAATGGGACCACACAGAGAAAAGAAAACCCTTTATCACATGCACTCAGACAGACAGACAGAGTTCTCGCAATAGATTTTTTTTCTTCCAATTCCTCATGGTACTATTCCTGTTGACAGGCTATAGTGAGTTTAGATCTTAAAATTTCAAGTTTGCTTCTTCTGTTTTATTTCCAACAAAAGGCTTACATGCCTGTTTGTGTATTATTTTACCACCAAAATCAGCCTCTTAACAGACTTTTTCTTTGTTTCATATATGCTTTTTGTCCTCACACTCACAGCAACAATTTTACACTATTCCAGTACTTGTACCCTAGAGATATTTAAATCTACAGGAACAACACTCAAACAGCTTGCAAGTTATAATTTTAACCTGGGAAATTCCTGATAGTCCCAACCACACACTGGCACAGCCCACAGAACTCATGATGCTGTAGGCATGTTTTAGATGAGACCAGCTTCAGCTAATTTCCTCTTAGTGTAATTCTCTGGGACTGCATAGCCATTTTTCCTTTGGGAAAAAATGATCACAAAAAGCATGCCTCTAAACAAAATGAGAAAAAAAAAGTGCCTATGTCAACATCACCCACATCACAAAAGCAACAGCATTCCCAAAATTTATCTGCTATGTGTAGTACTAAACTCATATCTTCCCATCACGATCATCATTAAACACTATTACTGTACAAGTTAACTGAGGATGGGATATTATTTTAAGCTTATTTTTTACAGTGCAAATATGTCTTGGATTTCAAGGTAGAAGAATAGTGAACAATAATTAAACTGTTTTTATGATGAATAAAAAGTTGTGAAGGCAAAGGCAGGTGTTTTAACAACACAGATAGTGAAGGCCTGCATCTGCTTTGTTACAAATTACACAGAACCAACCCCAAAAACCTTTAAAAAAGGTAACACTGCAACAGCCATTTCTTACTATGAAGATATGTTACACATTCACTGTTGCAAAAAAAAATACGCCATCCTGTAAAAGGCTGAACCAGGCCCAGTTCAGTGCCTGCAGTGCAGCTCTTGTTTCACTGCCTGGTGTACTTCTTGTTGGCAGATGTTATTTTCCCGAACTGTCACCATGTATTTTGACACAGAGGAAAAAGGGGCAGATTCAATGTGCATTCATGGATACAGATACTGCTAAAATATGCAGAGATCTAAATCTCCACATAATCCTGCACATAATAGAGCACCAGTTAGCATCTCTCAGGAACAGTGGGCTTTTTAGGAGGAAAACACATGTCTAAGGATTTTTTGAGGGGTTGAGTGTTTTTTTCCTGTTTAATTGTTATTTTTGCTTTATTTATCACTGACCATTCAGGGCATCCATAAGACCACAACACATCAAAAATTCAACCTGAAAAGGAGAAAGAGAAGTTTCAAAGACCAGGTCTGGCCACACCAGCACCCATCCATAATCGAAGCAGAGACTGGCAGAGGAACCTGCTGATGAGGTACTGCAAATAAGTGTGCCTGAGTCCTTCTCTCCTGTTGATAGCCTCTGTGCAGGCATGTGGGAATATTATAAGCAGCACTGTGTGCAGAGAGGGGCAGAAGAAAAGCACCCTTTTGAAGCCAGAACCCCCAAGCCCCAGCCGGAGCGCAGCTGGCTCAGTACTCGGAGAACCTACATGGAGAGGGGGAAGGAGAAACAAAAAAAGGAGCCTGTTGGCAGCAGTCTGAAGTTATATCATCTCTAGTGCACTGTAAAATTTGAACTTCTCAAAGTGGGAAAAATGGAAACACCTCCACAGCATAACTGTGCAGCTAAGGCAAGTGCCTCCCCCTACATGGGGAAAGAAACTGAACACTCAAGCGCAGCAGAGTGCACTAAAAGGAGGCCCAGTAAATTGATCTTTTGGTTGGTTTGTTGGTTTTTAACCTCATGCTGGATATTACTGGGGAGGACCCAGTTCCCCCAACTGTGAAAAATTCCTTCATTAAAGAAAACATCATCATCCTTCATAGATGTAAAATGGCTAAGGGCTATATTTTCAACATGATTTCAAAAGAGTAAATAAGCACCAAGTGGGATTTTCAAATGCCCGTAGGTACTTCAGACTACTGAGGACTACACAGAAAGAGAAAGGAGAGAAAATAGTGCTCTGAATCCTGGATAACTATTAAATTGAGTCAGATTTGAAGCACGTGGAAGGACTGGATCTATCAGCTGACCACTGTGATCCTCTCTGCAGGGAAGCATAAGCAACATTTTGACCATGTAGGTATCCATGTGTATGAACAGAAATATACACACACATCTCAGTCCTGTTAAACTGGATAACCTACCATACAATAAGGAAAACATTTTGAGAGCAGTTTTCCAGTGATTTGGGGGATAAAGGAGGAGCAAAAGAACCAAACAAAAAGAAATCCCACATACAAAAAAACAATTGATCTGTAAATACTGAAAAAATGCCACATTCAGCTGGACTGACCACCTGAGTTTAGGAAGCAGAGACTCTTGCGTTCTGCTTTAGGATTTAAACATTCAATGAAGTCAAAGATCAGATATGGATATCATGGGCAAGTGTAGCCCAAAACAATCTCTTGCCTTAATTGAAGAAGTTAGGAAACCCACAAGCAGCTCAACACGTCAGTGGGGTACTGATCTGCTTGGTACCTCCTGAATTTATATCAAGAACTAAACTGTAAAAGGAACTGTGACTGTGCAAGGTAAGTCTGACTGATATGGGGTCAAGGGGAAGAAGAAAGCCAAGATACTGGAACCAAACATCAAATCTCCAGTTTCTAGAAGGTGTAATGAACCATTGTGCCCAATAGTCCTGTTTATCTCACTGGATGTCAGGCTGAATCCAAAGCACTGCAGGCCAGGGCCATTTATACTGCTGGTATAAAGCAGAAAGCCTCTCCAGGCAATTCCTCAACAATTTTAATTGCTTTTAATTCTCAGTTATTTGATGGTTTCCATTATTCTAAGAAAAAGAACATGCAAAATCTGTGAGGACTGAAGAAAAAATATAGAAGGCTGTTCTACTTGGATAATGCTCTTTAAAGTATTCTGCCAGCTCTACTCTTGATAATAAACCTACCCCTAATTTTCATTAAAATGGTGATTCTTTTGTAATCAGAGCAAAAAAAGTCAGTGAGTACTTCACAGCAACCCTGCTTATGTAGGACATTCTTTTCTTGTAGTCCACAGAAGTTATTTTGGGAGCACAGAGAGTTGTGAATACGTTGGGATGCAAAGTGCCCAGCAGCTCCAGTGGAGAGGGACTGTCCTCCCATCTAACAGCAGCCTCCCATCTGCACACTGCCTCAGCATGACTTATTGGCATTTAGGAGACCATTGCAAACAACCCTGAATAATGTGTTTGTAATATCTAAAGAAGAAGAAAAGAAGTGTTAATAAGAAATCAGCTCATTGTCATTTAATTTTTTCCACATATTCAGTTATTTGTCATCTGCTTGTGTCTTCTGACTGACAACATTCATGCCAGCTGCTGGCTGAATGGGAGCCTTCCAGCATGGCTAAATAGACTGTTTGTCTTCATTAGGGCTTTGTACAAATTCATTCAGCAAGGACTTGCAGACTGTCATTAGGCAGGTCCAGTCTTTCAAGTTCTGCTGCCACAATCCAAGATATTTGCTTTAGCAGACTTTCCCCTGCTTTTGTTCCTTTGACAGAGGAGAACCAGTTTCTATTACCCCAAGTTGTTGGGGTTTTTTTGTTGTGTCCCACAACTGCAGTTTCCAGGCATACTTCCACATTGCACTACAAGGGGAGAGGGGAAACGCACACACACACATTACATCTTTAGGATAATAGATTTAATTGTATTGCATTTATTTGCTCCCCACCTTTCTTTCATAAAACTATTTAATAATGAGTCCATATCAACTAGATGATTGAACACCAAGGAAGAGAGAGACTTAGCCCGATCTTTGATTTTTCTGCATCAGGAAACAGATGAAATGAAACTGTATTAAGTGGATAAAAATGGCACATAATCTCAGTAGCTGAAGTTGAATAAAAGTTATCCTTAAAGTCAGGGCAAGATTATTGTTATATTTCGAAACAAACATTCTTGTCCTTCAGCATACTTGGGAAAGGACATGCAAAGCTGGAGTTAGGCTTTAGATGCCAGAGGATATTCAAAAGGAGCAGCAGCTGGTTTTTCTTTGAATTATTACAATCATAGCCTTTAAAAATTTTCAACAGCAATAGTAGATCCTTCTCCTACTTATTACTTTTACCTAAAAATGTGTCATGGTTTAACCCCAGCCAGTCACCAAACCCCACGTGGCCACTCACTCCCCCAAAAAGAGAACTGGGCAGAAAATTAGAAAGGTAAAAGATTAAGAAATCACGGGTTGAGATAAAGATGGGGAAATCAAAAGCCACACACATAAGCAATACAAAATAAGGAATTAATTCACTGCTTTCCATGGGTAGGCAGGTGTTCAGCCACCCCCAGGAGAGCAGGGCCCCATCACATGCAACGAGCACTTGGGAAGACAAATGCCATCACTTCAAATGTCCCACCCTTCCCCCATTTTATATACTGAGCATGGTGTCATATGGTCTGGAATATCCCTTTGGTTAGTTGGGCTCACCTGTCCTGGCTGTGACTCCTCCCACCTTTTCATGCACCCACAACTNTGTCCTGGCTCTGTCTCCTCCAGCCTCCCATGTAACCCCAACATCCTTGCTAGCCTGGCCCTAGAAAAAGCAGAGGTGGCCTTGGCTCTGTGTAAGCCCTGCTCAGCAATAACAAAACCACCTCTAGATTACCAACCCTGGGTTCAGCACAAGTCCAAAACATAGCCCTGTCCTAGCCACTGAGAAGAAAATTACCCCACCCAAAACCAGCACAGCATGGTCCTGTGGCATCAAGCTTTTCACTACAATTCACCACCTTCTCAGACTATTTATCACAGGAAATATATACTAACCATAGGACATATGTTATGCATTTCCCTTTCAGACGTTGCTTTTCAAAAAGAGTCCAACTTCATCATAGTTCCAAAGCAATACCAAGAGAAAACAGTCCTTCAGGGACAGCCACAGTCTGCTATTCTGTTATATACACAAGGCACCAGAGGGTTAGAAGAGGTGCTGAAAGACTAATGCCAGCAATATTTAGAAAAAAAAATTAAATGTTAAAACAAACAATGCTACCCCTAATTTAAAATGTAGGACTAAGTCATCAATGTGTGCCCATATAGATAGAACAAGCATTATCTTAAAATAAGTTAGGTTTATCTATTGTATTGCAGTGTATTTATTTCAGGAATCTATTGGAGGAATTCTTTAGGCTAACTCATAGCTTGGATGCCAACTCATGATGACTCCTTGAAATCACCCTTAAATATCTTTTTGCTAACATTTTATTGCAAATCCTATAACTTCAGTTTGCTAGGGAGTAAAATTTTGTTTCCAGAGTATCTACAAGAACACTTCAGCTTTCATTTAGTTTGATTTGAAAATAATTAGTTCTAGCTTTATGACTTTATGCTTGTAAAGAAAAGGTTGAAAATATCAAAGAGTGCTCAAAGGTATAGGTAAAGAGAAAAAAATATGTATTTTGTGACACTTGTTCAACGAGGGTCTGTGTAAATGACATTTCATTGAGAAAGAGAGTAATGGTTTAAATATTTCTGTAAATTACTTTAAAGGACATAATATTCAGTAAAAATGAAGGAGACCTTAAGAGACTCAATAACGAAGAGAAAAAACACCAACCAGTTCACAAAGAGAAACAGTCAGATCATTCTTAATAAATTAAAACATTTACTGGCAAAGGTAGAGGAATGAAAGCACTCCAAGAGTTCTGACATACAGCCTTTAATCTTTTAATTTGTTTTAAAGGTTGAGAAGTTTTTTTATTGGACTTTCAGAAAGCACAGACTGGTTGTTAACACTATTCTCTCTCTTTAGTCTAGTATAAAGTATACATATTAATGCATTTATCCATCTTCACAGCACATAAAATAACATGGAAACAGGAATCACTTCCTCCAATCACAAAGGAAGGTTGTGCTTTCTCCCAGAAGAAATCCTGCATTGCACCACCTCCTGAGTCTCCCAGACCCATCTCTTCTGGGAGAAAGCACAGAGTCCCAAGAGGATCCTTGCACAAACCAGGTTTTTCCAGTGAAAGAAAACTGGTTATTCACCAGAGAAATACAAAGCCTGAAAGGATCTGAGTAGAATTAACTTTATTCAATAATTTTGGTAGATTTTGATAAGTTAGGTAATAAAAAATACCTGCTTATTTATACCATATTTGCAAAAACATACATTTGGCCTTGGACTGTAAAATGGATGCACCACTTCTACCATACAACCTGAGGAATTAAAATTCTCTGTAAAAAAGATGCCAGGTACTACCTACAGCCACAAAATACTCGACACTCAATTTAGATCCTTTGGATTGTATGACTGAACTAGCAGATTTTTTTGTGGAAGTCTTTGATATTATAAATACTCTTTTTCCCCACAAGGAAGTTTTTTTAAAAATTAGGTTTTACCTTATTTTGTTATTAAAGTTCAGGAAAGAACATTCTCAAAGCAGAAAGCATAAAGGTCCCTCATGATTTCCAATTGTCTTTTTGTACCATCTAGGCATTGTCTTCAAGCTTGACATTATTTGGTAAATAGTAGAATATGCACAAAACAGACAGACAATCTCTTCTTTTACTTGTTCTCTCTCAATATCATCCTTTAACAAGACAAACAATGGTAAGGCACATTTCCAGTATTTTTAGAACAATATTTTCTTCTTTAAAGATGAACAGAAGGAAGATTATTTGCTGACTGTTAAAGAATACCAGGTTCTACCACTCATTGCTTATGCTCTCTCTTCATCTAGTTTGGTGTTTGGGGTTTTTTTTCCCTTTTTACCACAAACTTTACAATATAGAAATTGTTTCCTTGTTTACAAAATTATAGAGAATTAATCTACCCTCCCATTATTTTTCCCATTATATTTAAGTCCTGAGAAGAATTTCAATAAGATATTCTAGGGACTGAGTCTTGGTTGGGGAAATGCATTGTAAATTCATTCTAATATTTATCAGCTGCTTCTAGAATAAACAGTTATAAATTTCGCTGTTCCCTGTTGGCTAAAAAAATTTTTTCTAAGCATACAAACAAAATGCACATGTGAATTTGAGACATGAAGTTTCCTTTTCAGGGAAAGGGATGATAAGTGACGCAAGTTAACACCCAGTATGCCTTCCTGTCCCAAGTAGGATACAGCACATGTAGCCTGACAAGCACTCAACTCCTTAATTAATTTTCAAGAAGACTGTGGGGCTGAGAGCAGGAAACACAGAAGAGAATTGTGAACTTGAAAAACTGTGGTGTTCTTGATATACAGTGGTTATTGCAGTCTGTTTGTTATTTCTGATGCGAACAGCAAGAGGGACTTGCATCACTGCAAAAAACATAAGATTTGACATCTACCTGCAAGTACAGAACAGCTTTAGAAGAGTTTGTTCAAGGAGGATGTGGAACTTGTACCTGCCAAGGATTCAAAGAACAGAAACAATAACCATGCTTCTGCACAAACTTCAACAGAACTATAACTTTTACAGGTTACTACTATCTTTGAAGTAAATGAGAATATTTGCATGTGAAAGTTGAAACATCCTTAAGGCAATAGTCTCTGTTTTCCCAAGCCATGCCCAGAGCAGGCAAAACAAAAATTCAGCAGTCCAAATTATTTATTTAAACCATAGGGAAAAAAAAACCTTACACGTGTGTGCTGTAATTTATTTATTAAAAAAAAGAGCTTAAAAATCAACAACTTTATTACTAATTTAACATATTTCAATTATTTCACTTTATTTTTCAGAAGTCCTACTTTTAGAAGAGTAGAACTCACAGATGTGAGCTAGCCTCACATCCCAGAGATGATGAAAAAAAACCCCACAGGAAACCCACTCAACAATACTGAGGAAGTTGTTTCAGGAAAAGAATATTCTTTTACATGAAAATTACAAGGTTTTCCATGCTGAAAGACATCAGTTAAGCTCTTACTTTCAGAGCCTAAGCTAACATGAATAAGCAATTTATCAAACATCTCCCAAATCACAGAAGCAAAATGCTTCTCTACAACCAGCACAAGAACTCTAGAAAAATCAGTTTGGTTCGTAATAAAGTCAAAATTCCCTCAATTTTTTTTTAATAGGTAAGCTAGGAAAGGAGAAAAAACAAATCCCCAATTATATCCACAGATAGATCTCACCAAAATTGTGTCATGAAAAAAAAAATCTATAGAAATCCTATCAGAAAAGAGGGAGTCAGAAGCAAGAGGTCAACATCCAGAACATGGAAAAACTTAGTATCAGAAGGTGTAGTGATAGCAGCTCCATAACCTCAAAGTTTATATATTTGCCTTTTTTCTCCCCACACTTCTGTAATTGTAAAGACTCCTCCAAGAGGAGACCAAGAATAAATGCTTATCAAAAAAGTAAATTGATCATTTTACCCCCTCTCTTTATCTATTCATCCTATTATCCTTTGCACCCAGACAACAATGTTCTGGAGCATCCTCTCATGATCCTTCAAACAATACCAAGTGAACGCTTTGAAAAATAAGCTTTGTTGACTTCCACTGCTCAGTTGGAAAATGACCAGGAGCGCATTGCGTTCACTAGAACTTCCAGGAACCCATTAACCCTATAATTAAAAGTGAAAAAAATACTGCTCCTAACTTCTTACTCTATGCCTTGTGTTGCACTGTGCAATGCCTAGAAAGTTTGATAAGGGTAGTATATAAACCTACCAGCTCATAGATAGCTTCTTTGCTCCATGACATGGAATTATCCTGCTGATATAACACTACATATTGTCCCATTAAGCCTCTATTTATTATGCAACCAACAAGCACTTCAGCACAAGCAGAGTATTAAGTATGTTGCATGTTAATGAATCTGGAGACACTTTTCCAAACAGTATTTCCTACAATTGCTTTTCACAAGTCTTTCCCCACACACACTCCTTATGTGAATGCCACTTTGCCTAACCTAATTCCAAGCTGCTCTTGTTGCCAGCAACAGCTGCACTCACAGCACCCTCCTCTAAGTACAAACAGTTTTATAAATGCCACAATTCTGCTTTCTCATCCCTATCCGTGGTGAAATAGTTACATCAGACTGTGGGTGAAACTCCACTTCTGCAGAAATAAGAGCTCCAAATCCCCAACAATGTTTAGCATGACATTTTCTGAAGTTACCCTTCTGGAAACCTACACCTTCCCCACTGCAATATGCTGTGCTACCAACCGACCCTCAGACAAGGCTTCTGCAGCCAAACTTTGGCTTAACTGTCAGGTGATGCTGTCTGATGTCCAAGACCTAATAACACATCCACCTTAAGGGGAAGAATGGACTCTGCTAAGCAGCTGTGAGTGTCAGCAGAGATACACGCTCAAAACCAGGGAAAGGCAGAGGAGTCCCTGGGGGAATAGATAGGGGAATATGGACCCTTTCTTAACTGAATGAGTGCAGCCAATACCCTGAGCAATTTGGTGGATGGTATCAGCACATCAGGAAGCTGATCTTCATCCCTTCTGTGGGATCTGTTGCTCACCACCAGCACAGATTATCTGAGCAGTCAGAGTAAGAACCTTGATCTGCCCTCTCCTTCAGTGTGCAGTCATTTTCTTGCAGGCAGGCAGGATTATGTAGCTATTATGTGTGGCAAGATGATTGAAAGCCTAGGAGACCTACTTTTAGCAGGTCAGCCCCAGTGTTGCCAGAGGTGTCCATAGGGATTCACATGCAAATAGCCTTAGTAATGGCTGATGGGGATGAAGCAGGGAAGAGAGGAATTGCTGTTAACATGGCAAGGTCCCACATATCCATGACAATAAATACAGCAAAAGAATTGTACACATTTAGACCTTAGCATTATTCATACCCATCACCTCTCACTATCGTAGGGAAGCAAACCACAGTCAGTGATTCAGCAGCACAGGCCCTCCATGCACAGCACTCCTGCTGAATGCAAATGCAACAAACAATGACTAATTTCAGTTCAGCTTTGTGCTCATTCTCCTTGGGAGAGAAACTGGCTGTTCCACTCATACAGCATAAGTGAAATATTTTCTTCTGTTCAACACTTAGGAGTGCAACCAAAATTTTTAAATTGTTCTGCTCTTGCTACCACTGTTCACAGCTACAGCAATACAGGTATAAACAAGCAAGGGATCCTGTTTTGAAGAGAGAGACGCTTAAAAGAACATCATTTCAGTCAATTTTCTTCCCTTATGACAGACATCCCTTGGAATCTCTTGAGGTGTATCATTTACAAATGTTAAGCCTTTATTATGAGCCTTGACCACAGATATGGTGGGGGATTTCCTGACTTTTTGGCTGATTTAATAAATACCTGTGGTGGGAAAAAGCAAATGTTTGCTGCCAAATGCTAATAAGGAGCACAGGACATCGGATTGAAAGGGAGTGCAAAGTAGCTGAACAAAAGCAAGGACTGATGGGGAATCCCAAACTAGAAATAACATTTACATTGTTTTTCCACAGTCATATTTAATCAAGAAATCTACACTGGTAATATGATATCATCAATAATTTGAAGCCTTTAGAAAGAGACATCTGGCATTAAGTTAAATATTCCTGCCCTATCTCAGCCATGAGAACCAAGATGCCTGTAGGAAATGCAGGGTGAAATTCTAATGATCATAATGGTCTGACTGGTGTTCACACTTCTGAGCCCTTCCTGAATCCCACAGGAAAGCCTGGTGCACTTTTTTTTGTTTATGCTTATGCAGGAGTCAAAAGGCTGCTAAGGAATTTAGTTTCCCTTTAGCATTTAGCAGCTCTCCCTCTGCCTTCTTGATTGAGCAGCGGTTCATGTTAAATCGGAGGAACGCTACAGTAAAATTCACCCTTGGGAGGGGTATAGGAAAACCAAGTGACAGCATGCAAGAGAGCTCTGGAAAGGACAGAGTGAAATGAAATAGCATTTGGATATCTAGAATAGAAATCCAAAAATGGAAGCTGTAATTATACTATAACTACAAGTCTATGTCTTCAGTTTACAGCTCTAAAAAATCCTCAGCAAAGTTGACCTGATCTGTAAGATCCCATTTCTTCTGCAACAAAATTTCATACAGAAAATTCAGAGACAAACAAAAGCAGTAAAACCCACCAAACAACTGCCATATTTTATTTGAAAAAAAATAAAAATCATGCCAGCAGCAGAAAAAATATCAGTTTCCAAATAAGACAGAAAGCAATTATTTTTCATAGCCACTAGGAACAGGAAAACAAGAACGTTAGCTTAATTTCCAATAACTAATACTCAAATTAAATACTAGAGTGAATTTTGAAGGCACTGAAAAAGGGATGAAACACAAAATTAAGACTAGCTAAGTTAAGACTGGAAAATCATTCCTGAAGGTTTTCAAGAGCATACACTAGCAGAATATGTTTTAAGAAGGGCTGGTACACTTGACCTCACACTAGCACAGGCAGAGATTAATTGGTCTCTGGCATTCCCCCCAGCACCCAGCTCCAGACTTTGTAGAAAAGACAGAACAGGAACTGTCTTATCTAAAGAACAAAGTAAGTTTCTGTTCTTCCTTTTTCTTCAAGGAACACAATATGCCTACCTCTGCTACCAGGTTATCTTTTAAAGCAGTCAGCAAACTATGGCTACATTCAACATTGTTACTGAAGAAGGGAACAGAAATTTCTGCTGTGATTTGAAGTAATTTTCTACCACACACTCCTCCTCGTTAATCAACGAGAGCTTCAGTGCACACTTGTCCGATAAATTTCAACTCCTTTTTGCAAACTTTGTGGAGAAACCTTGTGAAACCATCAAGTAGTTTGTTTTAAATAAGGTGTGTCTCTTTTGCAAGTTCAGCAAAAGAAACAATGAAAAAAGAATCTATAAATTTCAGTTTTGCTCAATTGTACACTAGCATTGGCCCAAAAGAAACTGCAGCTGCCCCAGAAACTGGAGATTTTTCTCTGAGAGATATAAAAGCTAAACTTAGTGGAGGAAGGACCATGCACACAAAAAATTAGGTAATTTTAGCTTTCTTTCATGAAGCTAATCACAAGCCTACAGTTTATTAAAAAACAACAACAATAACACTGTTAGTCCTGCAAGCAGCAAGGAAGTAGCAACAGAAATAGTTTATGCTATCTTGACTAACTGTATTTGGGAGGGAAGTGCTCAGGCCCACAGTGAAGATAAACAGCTCTATTCTAAGCTCATTATTTGTAAGCATAAAAAGGGATGTAAGTCAGTCCCTTTCTGTCTCTTTTATACACTTTGAAGTTACACACACCCTTTGGCCTGTAGAGAGGTATCCTGTGGACCTCTTTGTATATGCATAGCATTCCAAATCACTTCTTCATTACAAAATCCATTTTCTCTCTCATCCAAACCAGACCTTTCAAGTTATTCTTCCAACGTGACTTAAGATCAAACATGCTTGAAGTTATTCAGCAAAACTTGCACATTCCTTGCTATATGTATCAGGTCACCATTTGCTTTCCTTTTTTGCATGGTTGCTGCAAGCAGACTTCCCAGAACTTTCCTGAATAACAAGTGTTACCTGTTGATTTCATGCCTTTTTCTGCTGTTTTCCCTTTGCACTGACCTCCTGCCCTGTCACTCACAGCTGGTGTGCATTTCTTTTGGAGTTTCAGCTCTGTGCCAGCTCCTTTCCCTATGTCAGGAGTCAGCCTTCCAAAAAGTCCTTCCTTCTCCTGCCTTCCATGTCCTACAACATCTTCATTTCAATCCCACATCTTTCCCACCACTGGCACAAAGCATACCAAACATGTTCAATACAAAAATCACAGCAACCTACTTGCACCTACATCTCTAGATTAAATATGAGCTTTAAATATATTATAGAGGCAAATTTTTATGATTTAACTAGTTTTTATTGGTTTCCAGTAATTTATAAAGTTCTAGAATAAATAATATTTTTTAGAATCTTCTCTACAATGAGAAAGAAAACCACACATGAAAAAATCCACCTATTTCCAAAGATTCCTAACGTCCAGTCTTTGTGGTTTCAGAAATTTATTAACATTTTTCATATTTGAGTCAAATCACCTAAACTCATCATAATACTAAAACATTTTTAATACGTTTATATGGTGAAACACCTTCTGTGCCAAACTAGGCTTCTACCCTGCTGTAAACATGGCCCTGGTAGGCAGAAGATCCACTCTGGTTTGTTTTCAGTTCAGTAAGGATCAGGGAAGTCATTACTCTGACAGGAACAACTCTACTCTGATCCAAATGGCATCAATCTGTCCCAGGCTTAAAAAGTGGAGAGGTCAGTGGGCTGGTAGAAACAATGCTAAAACAAATGTCATGAATAACTAATTGATCAAGAAATTTATAGCAGGGGAGTGAAGGGTGTCAAGTACACACTCAAACTTTCCAGTTCCCATGTGAAGGGGGACGTGCAACACCTTAACTGCAAGTCCCCTTCAATATAGGCAAGTCTTAGCATGATGCATTCATATTTCTCATGAGTATCCTCAAAAATTTTGTAGGTTGATAAAATACAGAGGGAGAGGTGTTAACATTTATCCTTTGGAAATAGGAAAGAATTGCTTTGTTTCTGCACACCTGTCTCTAGCATATATCTGTTGTCAACACACCGGATGTATAAGGTTTTTATTTTTAACCACAAGCCTAAGGTGGCAAAGGATGCTTCCAGAATGATGGGCAAACAGCATTCCATTCCTAGGGGAGCAGCCACCTCTCCTAACAGGGCTCTGGATAATTCAATACCTGGCCCTGTAATTAATAGGGAAAAGAGGTGAAAGACTATCCTTTCCATCTGAGCCAGTCTAGGAACTGGTAACTCATGATGCCTGCATTGAGTGAGGGTTTCTGTTGACAGGTATTAGCCAAGAACTCTTTGGCATGCAGGCGTGAGTGCTAGGAGCATGCCTGAACTTGAACAGAGGGTTGTCAACAGTAATTCAGAACTAATTTATTTACTTCTACACCACTCTGGAAGAAAATAAGAGATTATCACTTAAGAGATGCTGCTTCACTTGAAATCAGAAAACTCGCTTTGGGCAAAGAGGCTTGCAAGGCTTCATAGCAAAAACAAAAGAAAGAATTCACATTCCTTTACTGTGCCAGCAATAAATACAAATAAAGGCAAAAAAAACCCCAAAAAACCAAAAAAACCCCAACCAAAACAGAATAACAGTTGGATGGCCTAAGTCTGAACTGCTGCCAGATCCTACATTTTGAATTAATCATCAATTTCACCCAGGATGAGTTTAAGAGTTTTGCTATGCACATTATACTCAATTTCACATGTAGGTCTTATGGGAGACTTAAGCTTCATGTCCTCTCATGCTTGACACTTCTAGCAGTGACCCAGATGCCTGAACAAGCTAATATGGCCACACTATTGCTCCTGCTCATTTAAAAGAAAATGCTTTAACAGAGCTGTCACTAAGAACAAGACTTAAACGCCGTTTCAGAAATGAAGCTCTGTTGCATTTCCAGCATGGGGTACAAGCTGTGGGCTTCTGCTTCCATCACAGCAAGGTGTTACCATGAAGCTGAGCAAGAGGCCATCCAGCACACCGTGCTGCACTTTGTGCAGGGTTGTTTACACCCAGCATGCCAGCTCTGATAATTTTGCAGCAAGTTCAGGAACATACTATATTTTCCTTTAAGCCCCAGCTACTATATGTGGTGGGGGGAAAAAAGCCCACCAACCCTCTGACAGTGTATTTCAGGTTTCCTGCATCATTCAGGTTAGGGAGATGCACTGAAACGACACAAAGCTCTTGGGTTTCCAACAGTACAATTACAAGACGAAAGACAAACGTTGTGCTAATTACGTGTGCCCTGACTCGGGAAGTTGAAGCTTTAAGGACAAAACCCAAAAAAGCCAACGACTCAGCAGGACAAGCATCTGCCTCCTGCCCAGCATACAAGAGCCAGTTTTCCTTAGGACCCTGTGCTTTAAATGGTCCTGTCCCTTCACCTTCAACGCTGAAATGTTCCGCTCATGAACCATCAGAGAAAGATTCAAGCTAAGCCAATCACACACAGTTGAAAAGGCACATTTGTTTGCTAGGTAAATGCTATTTGCCTAGTGCTAGGCTGTTCAGTGGCTTTACAGGATCTTATTCTCTGATTTCAAAAAAATTATTCCTCTTAGCAGAGAACAGCATCTAGCAAGAATGACAATGCTTCATACAGGAGATAAGTACATCTTCTGACAGGCCAACTGACATGAAAACAAGTAATAAATTAGCTGCAAAATTAAGTCCCTCCGGATGCAGTGCCTGAGCACATTTGCTTTGTAATTTATTTTGCTAATGCATACAGAATTATTCAATCTTCAAGACTAAGAAGTGAGGTTATTTGTTTCCAACTGCCTTCTCATTACACCTGTCTTGCTATTCTTCTCATGAAACAAAAGTTCCTGAGGTCTTGATTCATTAATTCTTATTCAAGTGTCTCATGGTAGCACTCTGGAGAGTATGGCCAGGTACAGAGTCCATGGACCCCATATCAATGTTTGGAATGGGGGAAAGCACAGTGCAGCTCAGACTACACATTTTCATGAAATTCATAACTCAGTTTTTCTGGTCACAAAGCAAAGAAAAATGATGTCTTCTGCCACAGTTCCTATATATTCTGCCCTGTGTTTCCGAGATGCAGAGCAGAAAGCAGGGGGAAAAATAAAATAAAGTAAAAATGCTCCACGCTGAACAGGTGCCTCAGCACCTTAATAAAAGGGAATAAACCAATAAAAGGCAAATAAAAAGTAAACACACTTCAATGAAGTCTGCAAAAACTTTTCAGTTTGAGCCTCAGGGGTTTGTTTGTTTGCATGTATATTTTATAAATAGTTGGCAGAGTAAGTTTGCCAACATGAACATTCAGAGTAAATTAAAAGTAAACACTGAAAATAATTTAGAAAAAGCAAATTCTGATGCAGTAATCCCAATATGTATAGGACTTCTCATATTTACCTTATCCAAAACTGAAGTTACAGAGTACATGAACAGCCCTGCTGAAAGGGACAGTGAAAGGAAGTAAAGTGTTTTTCTGGAGTATTATCTAACGCTGAACATTCTTGCCCAGCTACCCATGTGATTTATCTCTCTGATCATAACAGCTCAGCTTTCAAATATCAAAGGTTTTCAAATCATTCTTAGGAAAGCAGCAGCAGCAGACCAAGGCCTTTTCTATAAAGTCAGAGAAAATACCTTTGGGAATAAATGATCTTTCTCTGGAAAGCTGCTCAGGAGCTATCCCACAGAAGGAGCCCCATACTTTGAGGCTTGCAGCCTGGCTCTGTGCAGCCAGAAACAGATCAAAACCAGTGACACCAAAAGGACTCTCATGGCAATGATTACTGTTGTGTGGGGCCAGACCACCAACTGGAGCAGTTTTAAGGACCAGGTAGGAGAGATGAGACACAGAATTTGAATCACAGTGCTGTAGCACAGCACTGCTCAGGTGCTCCTGCCAGGATTTTCATCTGTGTATTCCTCCCCACCCCCACTCTTCTGTTTTCCTGTGTAAGAAAGGGACAGGAGGATTATGTAAGTGAGCTCTCTCCTGACTGCAGGGATGACTACAAGAGGTGGTCTGCCATCAGGCAGCTCCTGCACAGGGCAGAAAGGGCACGAGCTACTGGGGCTCCATCAGCAAGTTCACACAACTGCACTGTCCTAAAGTGCCACACACAGAGCTCTTCAGTCACACCAGCACTTCTGACAACCACGATTTCACCAGTACCACGTTTGGCTGGAACACAGGGAAAGGCTTTCAGCAAAACCCTGCTGGAGTGGCACTATCAGCAGTGCCCTCTCAAAGGGAGCACACTGACCTCCAAACTTGCAGTACTGTCATCCTGACCCTATGGTCCTACACAGGTAAGTTAGCAAATTGCCATCTTCAGGTGACTACAAAAGAAAAAAAGGGGGGTTTTTGGGTAACTTTTTAAAAAATAAACAGTTTCCTACCAGTATTAAATTGGAAACATGTTTCTATGGTGAGGGCTGCTCTGAAAAAAAAACCACACACATGAATTCTTTATCAAAAGAAAACATTTTTCAGGCACGCCCGAAGATATTGCAGAAAAAAAACCTTACTTATCTACACAAATATAGCAGGAGGCCAGACTCAGGAATAGAAAACATAGTTTTATGAAGAGAAAACTGTGGATTAGAGATACCTATAGCCCTTATAAATTGCAAGTATGTAAGAATATATTCAGCCTCCTGAGGTTTCCAGGTAGCGGAAAAAAACTGAAGCTATGCAAATCATTTTGGAGCTGCCCTTGGTATAAATTCATCCTCATTGTAGCACTGCTGTGTTTCAGTTTCTAATTCCATTCAGCTCTAATAAAAAATTCTCTTCAGAGACCTTGACTTTCCATAGAAAATTAACCAAAATGCAATATGTATTCAGACACCTGGTAGCATGTTTGCATATGTGAGAGAATGCATGCCAAGATCCTGCAAAATAAAAGAAACCAGCGAGTTTGGAAACTGACATGTTTCTGTGTTACAATCCGTTTGAGAGAGACTTAGAATGAAGGCTAAAAAATTTGCTACACTACAGTTTTATATATCCACTGAATTGGTGTGTTTGTTCATTTTGCTCACCAAAATATCCCCTAAATTTGGTCTTTCAGAGGGTGTAAGCACTGTCATTGACATCCATGAAAAAAAAAAAAATTAAGGGAACAGTTTCCACGCCACAAAAAAACTAGAAGGGGAAAAAATAAAAAAAAAATTTAAAAAAAAGGAAAGAAAAGCCAAACTCCTTCCCTAGGAAAATCCAGAGCAGTAAAAAAAGGTTTCCAGTATAAGAGAAAGTGAAAGCTATCAGGTATAGCTATGCCATGGTTTAACCACAGCTGGCAACAAGCAGCCCACAGCTGCTCACTCAATACCATCAGTGAGATGGAGGAAAGAGAACTAGAAGGGTAAAAGTGAGAAAACTCATGGATTCTCATAAGACCAGATTAATAACTGAAATAAAATAAAAACAACTAATTATAATAAAAGGAAAACAACAAGGAGACAAAGCCCAAGAAATAAAAGAGATGCAAATGAAAACAATCACTCAGTACCAACACCCAGCCAGTCCCTCAGCAGTAGCTCCCCAATCAACTTCCCCCCCAGTTTTATTGCCAAGCATGATGCCATACATTATGGGATACTCTTGTGGTCACTTGGGGTCAGCTGTCCTGGCCGTGCCCCCTCCCAAATCCTTGTGCACCCCCTGCTCAGGGCTGGGATGGGAAGCAGAAACAGCTTTGGCTCAGCATAGGCACTGCTCAGCAGGAACTGAAAGATCCCTGAATAATCACTCTATACTGACCTACTACATACAAATAGCTCCATACCAACCACTATCAGGGAAATTGACCCCAGCCAAAACCAGCACCAGCTATCCAATATTAACAACTAAGGCTATCTTGCCTCATAGACTCATTTTTGCACTTTTCATGAAAGTGACTCCCTCTACACATATATAAACACATTCAAACTATATCATCTGTCAAGAATTCAGCTATCTGTACTTCCCTCAATTTTACTTTTCTGGTAACTATAACAAGGATGCAGACATGTAACCAAAAACAAACAGCCACAAAATCCCCTCTGACCTTCGAGCCATCCTTTGAACTTGACACTGAAGAACACACTCTGAAAGCAGGTGGGGACTTCGGCTGACACATGCCTGCCCCAAATAGACCATCTTCAGTTATAAGGAACATCTGCCTCACACCTGCATTAGGTGGGTGGCAGTGCCCTTAGGAAAGCAAATAGGGCAACAGGGGAAAGTGAAAAATGAACTCATGAGCAGAGGTTTACATTAAAGCAATTTTTTTTCTTCCAGAGCTACAAGAAGTATTAGAAGAGTCTTTGTATTTTCCCCGTGGTATCTGACATTGGCTACTGTCCATCTCAAAAATACGTAGGAGAGAAGCAAAAAGATATATCCTAGTAAGTCCTCACCAAAACCAGAAAGAGACCTTGGGAAAAAGTTACAAACACAGAGAACAACAGATTGTGTGCGAGGTGGAAAGGCTGAAGGTCACAGAGGAGGCAATTTCAGAAGAAAAAAAGAAAATAGGAAGAAAGAAGAAAATACCAGATCGTTATTCAGCAGCACTAAGCAGCTAACAGCTTCTGAAGGTACCTCTCCCAAAGAGAGAAGTGCTGCCCCAGGGCAATAGACGTGAGAGCCGATCAGGTACTTGTGCACTGATGTAGAAGCCTGGAGCCCCCTCCCCGCCTACAAGCAATTAACAAAACAAAAAGGCTTTATGGCAAGAGCCTGCATCTGGAATGCTTTGCCTGATTGCCAGCCCCAGCCTGTGGCATTGAGCCCTACAGCACAGTCTTTGGGAGGGAAGCACGGATCCCTTCCCTTAGAAACACCCACTGCCCGCTTCGTGGAGATCGATCCACCTTTTTCTTGGGTCCTATCCTTACCTCTACTCTTCACTCCGACAAAATTGAGGTCACTTTTATGTTATCCATAACTCTATAGAAAACTTCTTCTGCAATACTCTAACCTCTTATTTAGCCAGATGCCTCACTACTGAACACCTATAACCCAGTGCTATTGAAGAATATATTATCACAACAGACAAATACCAAGTTTGACCTATCCTTATCCATTTACTGGAATGATTAAAAAAAAAAAGATGGATAGCACACTCTTATTGTTGGTTGGCTCACTCAAAGTATAGAATAGTACAACAAGGATTAGTACAGTATACAAGAAGTTCATGTTGAATTTGTAACAGTATAATCAGCTGCAGCTTCAACCTTGTGAGCATAAGTAACCTAGTAAACATCGTAACAGCTGCAGAACAGCAGAGCTACACAGACTAGGAAGCATCCTTCTCAAACTAAATCCTGCTCATAGAAAATTGAGTGCTGCACTGAATGCAATTAGCTGTCTCTTGATACTGGTTTTAATGAAAGAAATGACAGCTGCTAATCCATAGAGTAAATCTTCACATTTTCAGCTTTCAAAGACACAGGATTTTGTCAAGCTTGAACTCACAATCTTTCTTCTCCACCTTCACCTTCCACATCTCCCCCCAGCAGTGATAGGTTTGAGAATCTATCTTTACAGCCTCTCTGAATAATAGCTAGCAGGGCTGGGTTCAAGAGCAGGGTATATTTTTGACCAAAGAGTCAAAACAGAGAGAAATACATAATTTTCTGTGCCTACATCTTCCACGGACACATCTTGCTATCATCGCAAGTTGGGTGTTCTTATTATATTCAACATTAAGAGATAACAGTAAGATCCTTTGTTGGTTGTAATTGGTGTGGTTCTGAAGATAGGCTTCACTGCACAAACTCTATCAGGCTAAAATTGTTAAAAATATCCCAACATAAAATAAGAGTAGATATCTGGTCCAACCTCTGTTAAAGTCAGGGAAAGTCCCCTGTTCACATCGATAACTTTAGAAATAGTTCCTACTGTGAAGACAGTAAGGAGACTAAGCAGAGTACAGTGAGGGAGTGCTCATTTGTAGCATCTAAGTTCAACTGATTCTGAACACAAGTTTAAAAGAGTTTACTTGTCATAAATACCACACATCAAACCCGTTGTTAAAGAACATCTGCCTGGATTTGCAGTTCTGTGATGCTGGAGCCCTGCTATGGTCTGTGCAGCCCCGTGGCCTATGGCCCTGTGCTTTCAGCTACGTGCTCTCAGACAGGCTTTCCTGAGCACAGCTTACTGCTGCTGTCTTGCATTATACACTTCTGGAAGGGAATACGTGCTGCAGCTTGATGTTCATTTTTATTAACACAGAGATCTCAACTGAGAATTGAGTGACACAGGACTAACTCATTACTGATTAAAACTTAGAAAGCAAATTATGAGATCAAAGTAAGTTATTAAGAAATAAAACCCCTCACATCCTAGACAGTTAGAAACTCTTAGTTGGAGATGCTGAAAAGTATCTGGCATTGAGAAAACAAACAAACAAAGCATTTTCCACCCTCAAAGCCCTTATATCATTAGTGAAGAGACTTTTCAGTTGCTCAAGCAGATAAGATGCTAGATAAACTTGTATTTTAGGAAATTGAAAAATTTTTACTCCACAGTTTTTCACAGTACTGTACTAAAAGAGGAAATTATTTCCCTTATGCTTTATATTTTTGTTGGCATATCCAAAGCCTAAGGTTGTGTATTTAATCAGACATTATGAGACCTGTACCCTCCTAGAACAGCAGCTAGAGACAAAGCAGAAATCACTGGAGTGCCTTATGGTATTTGAATTATCTTATGTCATTAGACAAATTAATTGAGGACTTTCTGTCAAGAGTATCTGATGAGGCAAAAAAATCCACAACAGAACCTTATTTCTGTAGGAGCTCCACAGCTGTCTGAAGTATATTCCTACAAAAAGGATGATTTCCTTTTATACAGACTATTCTTACACAGCTGCTTTCAAGGACGTAATCAGGATTTCTAGGTTTATCAAGCCAATGCTCAAAACCATGATGTATACCAGATGCTGAGGATACACTATGGACATATGTACTACAGTACATATGGACTCCTCATGGTGAATTATTGGTACCTAAAGGTTTTACCTTGCAGATTCCCATAGCCTCAGCCATTTTTTTAATACATCTTATGCTGCTAGAGCTAGCCTGCAGTTTGGCATTGGTGAGAAAACAATACACACCCTATGACAAACACGTACTAAATCAGTTAATATCGTGACTGTTTATACAAGACTCTATTTGTGCTAGTGTGTGTGCTAGCACTCAGACTGTGAATAACCCTAATCTGCTTCAAATTCAATTACTTAGCGACTTTGCAAAATGCTGCTTATCAGGCATTAATACTTCCCTATTCTTGCTTTAACACCTGCGTCACAGCTTAGAAAAAAGAGCAAGCTGAGCCGGTGAAAGTGAGAGTCACATGGGCTTGCAAAAGTCCCAAGAGACTACCTCTTAAGTCTTCAGTCTCCATCCTAAATCCTGGTTTGTTCAGCCTTAGGAGATCCCTCAAACATTTGAAATACCACAGGAGCTTTCCTAATTAACCCTTGGTTATATGATTATGTATAATAAGCACCTGAAGGCTGCATTGCTCTTAATTCAGACACCTTCAGGGAGACCAAATTCCATTTCTCTCTTCCCGGAGCTGCTGGCAGATACTAGATAATGACTCCTCTCTCTCATCAAGCCCTCGTAGAACCTGCCAAGAGCAAACTGCTACTTTGCAATCCAAACAGGTCTCTCACAAAGGGCAGAACTGGCCCATGAGAGAAAAGAAAAAAGAGCTAGAAAGGACTATATATTAAGTTCTTTTGTTTGGGTGTTTGGGTTGGGCTTGGTTGTTTTTTT